>KZ805698.1:0-27459 GCA_003073855.1 Periconia macrospinosa
GACCCCAAGGTTTCTGCAATTCAGTGGTGGGCGCAGGAGCAGCAACAAAAGCGTTGGCCGCGGCTTTCAGTATTCGCATTCGAAGTTCTATCGATCCCTGCGATGAGCGATGAGCCGGAGAGAGTTTTTTCTAGTGGGCGTCGTACAATATCATGGGATAGGATGCAGCTTGGAGCAGAGACGGTTGAAAAAATTGAGTGCTTAAAGAGTTGGTACCGAAGTGGAGTCTCAAAGGGAGAGGCGTAGGCCTGTGCATTGCCTAGGTAACGCACGCCGCACGGATATTACAATTGAGCCAATCAATAATGATCGATAATGATCGATAACGATAATCGTATCATAATTTATTGCTTTATTATTGGGCACACTGTCTGCCAAGTTATCAATCTGATTTTGCCCATTTTACTAGTAAAAAGTGCCTTCTTTAATCAGTCCTAATTCTCTTCTTTGAATCGTAATTAACGGTTTCATGATTTTGGTATATATGAGAATCCTAGGGTTAACGATTTTAGTAGGGGGAGGTGGGCGGGCGGGTGGCTGGGGAGCTACTGACATCCAATACTTTCCGAACAATAGCACAACTCCACCAATAAAAGTTGAATTCACTTAAAATTAAGTATGCCTATACAAATCAGTAAGAAAAATTACATGGTCCAGATAATTTCTAATCATCTGGTGTGGTTGTAGAGCAATAAATCATTTCTAAAAGTTGTGGATGTTTGACGTTCAGAATCACCTTAAGCGTTACCCTCCTAGGATTAGTGTAGGAACACTAGTGGTGGTCGTTATTTGCCAATTTCTACGGTAGTATTTCTTACTACAAATAGTACCATACCAGAGCTAAGAAACTCTTCGCCTAATCCTTTAAGCTACTAAGCCTCTATAAGTATTGTAATAATGCTATCTTGGCCTCAAAGCCTTACTACGATGCTTAAAGACCGTTCTATCTACTACTAGTCCCGGAAAAAAGTCACATAATCACCATCTCAATGCGCAAGACCAGTAATCATGCGGACCTGCGCCTGCTTCTGCGAGGGAGTACACGGCATCGCTTTATCACGTTGTTTACATTATCCGCACCTTCAAGCTGTGTGAATGCTCAACCACTCGGCGCTAAAGCAGCATGCCTGGAATCCAGACTATATTCTCGAATGACCTGGAACGACTGCATGTGATTCCACCGAGACCTCAACACCCGGTAGTAGGCCTCGCCCACAGGGCTGCGATTGATATCGAGGTAAATTTGTTTTTCTGCGTGCGCAATCCTGCGGCTGAGGCTCGTAGAGGTCGGCTGACTTGTCCACCCGCAGAGGGAACTCAATAGCGAGATCGACATCCGCTCTTCCTCTTTCTACCACAACATTTGCGCCCCTGAATGCGAGAATTAGCCATTTCAATACCGGAATATTCTTTTTCTGTATCTCGCTACGAAGCTCCACATGATTCGCATAGTTGACGACATTCCCAGCATCAGGCTTTGGGTCTCGAAGGATTAGACGGTGAGGCTCTTCAGCTAGTAACATCCTCGTAGTCTTGACTGGCTGCTCTGTACAGTGGCTTCCTGTGGCGCTCGTTGTGGTGCAGCTAGCCTTGTGAATCCTGTGGCGGTGGGGGCGGAGACCGGGCTGGACCCGTGCTGTGACGGGATGCCACGACGTGGTCCGGTTCGTGTGACTCCTATTAGCTGATTGTGGATGCGCCGGAAATGGAACACCCTGAGAATAGGAATATGGTCTGGGATTCTCCGCGCGGCACTGGCGTCTGCCGGTCCTTGTACGTTTCTTCCGCGCCAGTTCAGTGACTACCCCAACACGATTAAGGTGCTGTATGCATCAAAAACGGATTGTTCGTCGACACTTAGATTGGGGCTGTTGAGCTCTGGTGTGCTCTCTCTTGATCAGCTGCATCACACTCATCAGGGTAAGTGGCATACTTGCGTATATGAGTATCTGAGTACTCATTTAGTGCACTGTGATGTCGGCACGGACCAGATTTTAGAACGTGGCGCCTTCATATACGCAAGTATGGTAAGTGGCTCTTGCATCCATCCTGATTGGAGGTTTGATGCGGGTTTCTTAAACATGTAAATCGGACGCAGCCCCGCAACTCTGTAGTAACTTCTGGATCACATTTCACTAACCTAATTGACATAGAATCAGCTATGAAAGCTGTATATTTCTCGATCATCCGGCCATTGCCAGCTGTGGAGGGATTCCTGACGCCCCGAAGCAATGGGAAGAAGACGGCCGCAGTGTTGCTATGGCTCGTGAGCCACTTGGCCGGTGCGATTCAGAATCCGAGAGACAACTTCTGCCGGAGGTATGCGCATCAGACTACTGTCATCGACGACAAACTGTATATCGACGGTGGTTACGTGAATTTTGATTCGTTTCCCACCGATCATCTCGATGTGCCCAGTAAGTATATTCAAAGCTGGCCACATCCACTTCGAGTTTTTATGCAGATGGACTAACGCAAATGTCTAGATACGTGGCTCGGTTACCACGACCTCCGCAATCTGACTAGTAGCGGTAGTGACGCCGGATGGCCTCAACTCAACATCAATCTAAACAAAAACCCGCAAGTTGTTCCCACTGTGGCTGGCGGAATCCTCTGGGGTGACGAAGTGAACAAGAAGTTCGTCGTCTACGGTGGCGAAGTCACCCAAGGGCTGGCACAAAACTACCACCTCTTTAGCTACGACATCCTCTACAACTCATGGTCCGACCTCGGTCCGCCCACGACCCCGATTCCGCCCAACATCTCGTCGTACGGTGCTGGGGTCAGCGTGTCGCAACTTGGCCAAGGATACTACTACGGAGGGTGGATTAGTAATATCACTATGCGTGGATGGACACAACCTCCAACCATGAGCTCGAGTATGTACAGGTACGACTATGACGCAAACAAACTCACCGCGATGAACTCACCAGACGGGCTGGGAAGAGCCGAGGGTGGGATGTCGTGGATCCCAGCTGGCGACAACGGGCTGCTTGTCTATCTCGGAGGAATTGTGGATCGAGGCGACGGGACGAAATTCCCTCAGCCGATGGGTAAGATCCTAGTATACGATCCTCAGACGAATTCATGGTTCACACAGACTGCTACTGGGGCGATACCACAGGAGCGCGCCCGGTTCTGTATGGATGCAGCATGGGCACCGGACCGATCAAGTTACAACATGTAGGTCGAGCACCATGGCCGCGAACGTGTAATGCTTGTAGGCTGACAGTAAAAGCTACATGTGGGGTGGCCTTAACGTAGGGTCCAATGTGAACGTTACTGCCTTCAATGACGTGTATCTTCTGACCCTGCCTACATTTCAATGGGTCAAAATATTTCCTGGCCATCAAGGAAACGCCACATACGACTTCGGGCACCATTCAGCCTCCTGCAACATGGTAATGTCTGGCTCTCAGATGATGGTGATTGGAGGCACCTATCCGAACTCTGATAAGTGCGACCTTGCCCCAAGCATTTGGGCCCAGCACACCCTCTGGACAGGAGGCGTGAATAACACAGGAGCACCCCCAGACGACATTTACTGGGCGCAGTACAGCCCAAACGCCAGCTCGAACGTTGTTCCCATAGACGTGTACCGGCTGGTGGGAGGAGACAAGAACGGCGGCGCAACGCTGCGCACGCCAAAGAATGGGTACGATACGGGCAACAATACCGGTACTGGTCTCGCAGCCCTGCTAGCACGCAAACCGAACTTCCAAAACAGAACCGCAACCCGTTCGATTCCTTGCACCCAGTCATGTCCGTCGCCAACGGGCAGTACTACCCCGACCGGCAGTCCCCCGTCGTCCCGTCATCTTTCAACCGGCGCCATCGTCGGCATTGCCGTCGGCGGCGCAGCCGGGCTAGCCTTCTTGCTGTGTGCCTGGTGGCTCCTTGCCAAGCGGCACCACCAACGTCAACGCCAACCACATCGACAGTCGGATATGACGCAGATAGCAGCGCATCCAAGCTCCTACAACGGGGCGATGTCGCCCACGGTCAGTCCGCAGTCGCCTCAAGGAACTTGGTCGTCTGGCCCCTCACAATGCTATTATCCCTATTTACAGGCGCACTCGCCGGTGCAATTGCCCCCAAGCGAGATAGGCGCTCAAGATCATCCCGTGGTAATCAGCGAGCTGGAAGAACAGACGTCCAAGGGGGGTTATATGAAGGGTTAGCCGTGGATTGAAATATAAATGATGAACGCTACCTATGTAGAAACGCTCGTCGCAATTGTATTGCTGCTTTACTGTTTACTATTTTAGTGTGTAATGTAATAGTCCGTCGTTACTTAATTATTGGTTTCATTAATTATAGGGCCACCCCTTCTACTAAAAATTATGAAATAAATCATTCTGGCTCCCTACTCTAGTAATAGGTAGGATGTATTTTACTAACATAATTAAAGATAACGTAACGCGCTTTCTAGGTAAGTAGCGCTCCTATTTTTAAGCGGCGCATTTCGGAACCTGCTATGCCGAGCCGGTCGTGACTGCCGCCTTCTCAACCATACTAGCTTAGGAGTGAACACATCAGACACTAGTTGATCGTTATGATGCTGATGTTGAATTGCAAGTGCATGCATTCATGGCGAAGCGAAGCTTAGGGTACATCTTCTCCACGTCTCTTCGACGTGTCACTCCTTTAATTAGCATTTGGGCATGAAAAAGATCCCAACCCTCTTCTTTTCTGGTCGATTCGCCTCTACTACGGCCCTTACACAGCAGTCTAAACATTCGTCTTTGGCTATGTAAACCACGCAGCTCGGATCCAGGTAAGCTGCTGAAGCCAGGGAAAGCAAGGCAGAATACTGGCTGCTAAACCTCAGTACGTCAAACGTCTTGTCCCCTATGGCGAAACTTGCAGGCTGGGTCCGTGCTTGCTTGACCTCGTTCTGGTTCCCTAACTCAATTCGCTTGCATTTTTTACTGGTACCTAAGGTACTATGCCTCCACGAGTTTACCGCAGCCTGGCAATGAATTAGGCCTCTTCTGCTGGACAGCAACGTCGCAAGTCGTCCGGGTGCCACGAGAATCGAATGCATAGCGCCTCCTGTGGAGGGACCCAGCTCGAGCAGGCACTGTAGGGCAGCTGAACTCTCTTTGATGATCAATGTTGAATTGCCGAGTTTGGGCCCGTACTTTGCAATTTCCGCGGACTTTAGGAAATCTTGTTCGCTATCCAGAAGCAAGGTCCTATCTTCCACCCTGTCATAACTCTTCTTCTTATACTGGATTCGGCCTGGCAAAATATGGGTTCGACCAATGACAGCCCTGTCCAGAGAAGGCTCTACAAGAACTTGCTGGAAAACGCAGATCCCGTTGAGACATATTGCAGTGGTCCTAGTGGCAATAGCAGGTGCGTCCCGACCGGTAAAGAGCTCCAATAGGATTTGCAATCGAACTTCCCCAGCCTCTTCTCCAGCATCTGCACGGCCATTGAGCGAAAGATCCCTGTCGACATCTAGACAATACTTGATCTGACCCATGATTAAGCTCCCCTCCTCGTTCAACTCCGCTAAATGGCGTAGATTTGCTTGCTTTTCGTATGTCAACTCAAAGCCACTCCGCTTTGGGAAGAGACCTTCTGCGCCTAGCACCGACACATTCGCTAGTGCCCTTCCAAGCACGATAATGGTTTCGGAAATGGCTACTAAGCAGTAGCTGTCTTCTTCACCGTCAGAAGAGCCGCAGGTCCGCATCATGGAACCTACCAATCATTCGAACAAGACAGGACGTGTTGTCTCTCCCTACTTTCCGCATCTGGTTTACTTCACAAGCGTATCAAGATGGTGGACACATGATATGAGCAGTGTAAACGACCAACTAATTGCCTACGTAAGATTGTACCTTTAAGAAAATGCCCACCACGGCCCTCGCTGATAGCACGCAGGAGAAAACCCTTAAGCAAGAAATGGACAGCGAAAACGACTCCACAAACTTCTATGCCAATTCAAACCGCGCTTTATATTCTATAGCATCCCATTTACATCGGTATCGCTCGGAACTAAACTCTCTCGAGGCGACCATCACCAATAAATCTCACCAGCTGACCGAAATGCGCCATATTCACGAGAGTACCGACGACGCGAATCGAAGAATCGTACATGAACTTGATCAAACAGGATCGCAAGTCAAAGCCACCAATGACTTTAGTCAGGAGCTTGAGAAGAAACTGAGCAATATCCTCGCATGGGTATCTTAAGTTTTGTTGCATATATGAATATACAGAGGCTGACTTGGGTGGCAGCTTTTTAATCGAATGCAAATTGCGAAGACACAAGCAATGAATGTTGTTCTCCGTGCTATCCAAACAGATACCCAAACCTCGCAACGTCTATCAGAAGAGATGCAAAAAGATAGTCTTTCTATGAAGATGGTATATTCACCTTGTCTTTTCACCTTTTTTTTCACGGAATGTATTGACAATACACTTAGATTGCCGTAGTGACCATGTTCTTCCTACCGGGCGCCACGTTTGCAGTATGTAATCCCTTTTCAACATCGGTGCTTGCCCGGTTAACCAATCTCAGGGGTTGTTGTCCATGCCTTTCCTTGCAGGTAGTGCTTGGGTCTCCTCCATCTCACGCATATGGCTCTGGTTTGTCTTCACCATCCCTACTACGACATTCTTCTTCTTGTTCTATTGGTACTACAAGCGACAGGGCGAGAAGCGTACCGTCGAAAAGAAGAAACAGGAAGAGAGGGCCAAACTGGAGGCAGGGCAAGTGTAGCTCTAGCACAGAAAATGGAGGTAATTAAAGTCAGTAAAGTTAATTAAAATTATGCAAAGGGTACTGTGTTACCTCGAACGTTATACTACTAACTAAAGTTGCTTTAAAAAAGCAAAAGTATATTAAAATAAAGAGGGCAATTTCTATACTAATGAATTAGCCGCTAGTATTAAATGAATTAATTATTGCTAGAAAACACAATAACGTAGCGTTTTAAGGTTAATATACTAAAGTATGTAGAGTCGTGGGCAGCTAAAGCCTAAGTTTAGTGATCTACTAATTGTTATTATGCAGTAACGAACTTATAATGCTTGTACCCTTTCTCTAACCCTCAGCATAAAATTCGTTGGCTTCACAAACCAGCAGTTCTCACTCTCCATAGGATTCTGGCTGGTAAGCTCAAAGTTGAATTCCCGTATAATTCGCGGGATCAGCTTGCTCATCTCGAGCTCCGAGATATGGCGTCCGAGGCATATTCGTGCGCCCAGCCCAAACGGCATATAATAGGACTCCATGATCTTGAGCTGTTCAGGGCCAGCTTCGATCCAGCGCTCTGGCTTAAAGATGTGTGCATCGGAGCCAAATACGTTCTTATTCTTGTGCGCAACCCAGGGGTTGACGCCAAGCACGGAATCCTCAGGAAAGAAACGGCCAGATACTGTGGCGCCTCCGCCAGGAACAACACGCCAAAGCGGAAGTCCGGCAGCTGGGTGCATCCTTCACCATCACGTCAGATAATTAATAGGCAGACAAAGGGATAGAGACATACCTTAAAGCCTCCTTCATGACGGCCTGCAGGTAAGGCATCCCCAAAGATTCTTTGAATGTCACTCTCGAGCTCGCACATTCTCCAGCCGCCTGTTTCGCTTCAAGCTCTTGTCTGAGCTTGTCCAGAGTTGATGGAGTCTTGATCAGATGATACAAAATCGACGACAGGCTGATGGCGGTCGTATCGGAGCCGGCAAAAATGTTCGCCATGCCCATAGCAAACACATCCATGGGCGTGATCTTCTGCGGATTCACCTCTTGCTCATTGAGCAATTTTTCGAGAAAGTCTTCCGGCAGCCCGGGCTCCACCGGCTTCCTACTGCCAGCTCGTCTTGTCTCCATATCCCTCTTCTTTCGCTCAATTTTCCGCTCATCCACGCGGGACTGAATGAATTTCATAATGTCGGCGCGTGCCGAACCTCCCGTGCCTGGCAATCTCGACGTCAGCGGCCAGATGGTGGCGTGCCATTCAGAGAATATTCCAATAGAACTGGAATACCGCATCGCAGCCCACAGGCTCGACATGATACCGTTGACGTCTTTGCCAGAATTCAGGAACCCTATGCGTTCCCCATACGTGATGCAGGCGATTACATCAAAAGCATAGCATTGGAACCAGTGGCCCATGTCAAGAGCCCTTTGCGCTCTAGCATGCTCGCGCAAGCGCTTCTCAAAGATGTCGGCGCATCGATCCACGAACGGTTCGTAGTTGACCAAGGAACTGGTGCTGTACAATGTCGCAATATTGCGACGCTGATTTGCATGGTTCTGGATATTGCGATCGGTGAACAGAGTCACACGAGCTGGATCCAGCGGCCTATCCCAAAGCATCAGCTGCTTGAAGCTTAAATTGTAGCCATGCAGTGACCTACGTCCATCCATAATACCAATCGCTTTTCCTCCACTTCGAGCCTATGCCATATATTGTCTTGATCGCGCTCGGATCATCGATGCTGTACCAGTTGGGAGCTATACGGACTATGTGGCCGTATTTTCCATGTAGTTTGATGTTATCTCTCTCGAATCGACCATTGCGAAGGCGTCGCCAGTACCAAAAACGTGTGAATCGCGCGGTGAGCGGGCCTGGAATGTCTAGATGCGGCGATCTGAGTGTTTGCCACAGAATGTATGTGGCACGGAGAAGAACTAGAGCGCACAAATAATATACAACGTTCAAGGAGTGCATTTTTGCTGCGAGGTACGTTGAACAGCAGAGTCCTAAGACTCTCAAAAGCTTCCTTCCCACTTCTGACCGAAGAGCTCTCGTGCTTTCGTGCTTGTCCCGTTCAGTAATACAGAGGGAAAGCTGTGAATAGTTCTGTGCAAACGCAAAGGAATGAAATGAATTGATGATGTTGAGTACGGCCGGGGGGTGCCCAGATGTGGGGAAGCTTGTGCATTTAAGACGAACGGAGCCGGAAGGCAACCCCACATCTCTCGAATTTCGACTTCGGAAGTACCATTTCAAGGCAGTGGGGGATGAGGTCATGTTATGCGGCCATATTGGCCGTCAAAGATCCTGCCTAATCCAACTTGAGGTTGCCGGATGGACATGATCTTCTTAGTGTGGCATTGGGTTCTGAGCCATTTTGTTTTGTGAGAATTGGGGTCTAAAAGTTGGCTCGTACCAATCATGTCGACTCTTTGGCTCACAACGGCCACAATCTCCTCGAACTCGTCTCTGTCGGGTTGCCACTTTGACTGTAGCGAAACAAACCAGTCCCAGCATGATCAGTACAAAACGAGCATTATATCGCTAGTTCCGATGGGGAAGCTCGCTACATACTGTAGTTCCGAAGCGGTATCTGCAACCGCCATTCACCAACGTTAAGCCGCTTCAACCCAATGCAATCGTTCCAGCAACTTTGCAAGTTAGTTAGGTGACCTTTTTTGCCCCGAGTATGAGACTGGCAGCACCGTTGTAGAGAGTCAATATCAAAGGGTATTCGTAGATAGATATCAAGAAAATGATGCCGAAAGAGTGATGCTGGTATACCCGCAACCCAGTCCCTCAGCCATGCTTCATGCTACTCTCTGGCGGACATTGTGTGCTCCCGCCATTCCAGTGGCCAGGTCCCTGATACTTTGGGAGGTGGAGGAAGCAAATGGATCCCGCATCGGATCGTGCATCGGATCGTGCATTTGATCGCGTATCGGATCGTGTAGCTGATCATGCATCGGATCGTTTCCGAAAGCCTAAATTCAAGGCCAGCTCTGGGTCTGTACGGGGGCTGACAACGAAGGTTTAGCACAAAAATATTTCGGAAAACCAAAATTCGGAATTTGAGAAATCTTACCTACGACACCCTTCAGCAAGCCACATAGGTAATATTAGAACCGGAATCTCTATAAATATATTTGTTGATTAGTTTCACCTCATAGCAAATAATATATACATAATCGTGTATTATAAGTGCAGGAGGGGGGGGGAGTAGGTATATTTAGTGTTCTTCGTACGATTCCTTGGCACAAATCTAGAAAACAACTTCTCTATTACTTTACTGTTAAATATTAATTTAAATCGCAGGCCCGGCCCCCACCCACACTCGATAGCTTATAAAGGGTCCCTTCCTCCCGTCTACGTTCTTATACTGTCTCCCTGGACTTAGTTCCAACTGATTTGTACAGAAATACAACCAGCCCTGCCAAACAGCTGCGCTATCTGCATGCTGGATAAGCGCATTCCGAACTAAGGTCTTGACAACATAGTTATCCGATTTGACCAACCCATTGCCGCCAGGTGGGGTTCCATTTACCTCTTCTGTGACCTGGGATTGAAGGGTGTCGACGTAGAAAATGGCGTTATGTTCGCTGGCAAGGACGTACATCCTCCCACGGTCGTCGGCTGTGAAACCTGCTTGTTCACTTCCGATCTGGCTTGGAAAAACAACCGCATCTTCCACCTCTTCATCGCTCAAGCTCTCATCAATCAGCATATGCTGCGGGATATAGTAGAACCGCCTCGAAGCGAGGACACCCCAATATACGTTTCCGCTTTGTAGCGCGATCCCATCTGATCCAGTGGTGAAGTACGATTTTTTAGTCCCATTCCACGCGTATATCGGATTCCCATTATACACTCCAACATACTTCTCATCTGCCCTCACAGCGGTCGTGTTATACAACCTCCTCACCGCCCTCCCCGTCTCCAAATCAACCGCCAACAACGACGCACTCGTACTCGCATCCGTGATAAACGCATAGCCGCCCGTCCCCAACGTATTATTGATCCGCACATCATTCGCATTCATGCCGTCATAATACAATTCCTCGGGGATGACGTAAGTCCTCTTCAATTCCCTGGTTTGATAGTCAAAGGACATGATTTTTGCGCCGTATTGCACGGCGCTTTTGGAGCCTACGGGGATCCCGGAATCGACGATCCAGAGTTGGGACAGGGAGTCGAGAACGATGTTTTGAACGTTTACGAAGCAGGTGCTGGCATTTTGGCCGGATGTGCAGTTTTGAATGGCTGCGTTGGGCCAAGGTTCCTCGGTATCGTAGGTTGGGCAAATTACAACGTTGTTGGGGGTTGGGCCTGTGTTGCGCGGGTAGGCCAGGTAGAGGATGTTGTTTGGGTCTATGGCCAGGCCTGTTGGCGGGGTTTTGGATGAGTGGACGGCTTGGATGGGCGCGCCGCTTGTGCCGTAGTCTAGAGGGGATTGTGGTGGGAAGGGCGTTGTGATGTTTGGAGAGATGGGACACGGGAGGAAGTTTTCGGGGCAGGTGGTGTTAGTGTATTGAGCTTGGGTCAAGACAATTAAAAAACTTAGAATGGATAATGGCTTCATTTAGACGGATTCTTATTCCAGTCGATGCAACGCAGGGAATTGTTCAAGTTCACTCGCGTCCTAGGTGTGGTAAGAAGGAGCAATGTTGTGGATACGTCGCGGCCGTCGTCACCCCGCAGAGCAAAGTACAGAGGGGGAACGCATCGGAAGACGATGGGTCGGGTAGGCAGTGTAACTGATTGACTAATTGTATTCATCGGAGGACAGAGGCCTAACTCTTATTTGTAGAAAATTACAGTTAAGGTGAACCTCCCGATATGCGGCCACCCGACGAGTCCCCCCTCTGTATGTCGTACCATTGTGACAGCATTAATATATTACTTAAACATAATACCGTAGTACTTCCGCAAGTATGGACGTCACTTAGTAACGTCACGTGGCGATTGCCAAGCGGGGAAGCTGCGTTATAGTGCTAGGTCGGTAATGCAACCGGCACTTGTGAAAGGGAATTCGGCAGAAAGTCAGGGTCGGAAAATTGGTAGTTTATCGGACGCTCTAAAACACAAACCTCCTCCCACTGTTAACGCTCTGCCTGTCTAAATAAGAATTATCTGTACACAATAGTCGTACTAAAGCGTAACGTAAGCCTGCAGGCGCCACTATCTCTAGCCTGCGTTCTCGTCTAATAGTATGCCTTCCAATTCTTCTAGTCAATAACACTAAAAAACATGGCCTTTCTTCTACTTAATGCCCGTGTACCACAGCCGAAACCAATCTAATAACCCAAAAGGTCGTACCAGCAGTGAACAAATACTTCTGACTTCTGTGCGTCTATAGGCATGCTGAATAGCTAGGCGAGTAAGTGAACCAACCAGGTATAACAACTGTATTCATAAATATTAGCTAAGATTAGAAGGTTGTCCGCAGGGAGATATAAAGCGAGCTTCTTAGGTGGAATATTTTGCTAGATAGCTAACAAAACGGTAAAGCTAATCGCATGGCTAATATTTAAAAATAGTGATAGGACATTTAGACCGATAGCAAAGTATTGTTGCTTTTTATAGATTGCTAACATAGCAATCTCAGAAGTAATCATAACAATACCACTGCTGCAGGCCATGAAGATCTGGCTCATAACGATATAACCAATATTCGGGCTAGGCTGACAGAAGTAGTTCATCAGGCCAGCACCAAGGATCTCGAAAGGAATTGCAAGATAGAGAGTGAGAGGTTTGCACCGTCCAGTGTAAAATATCACTGTGCCTACAAAGATGGCGAAGATAAAGTTGGCAACGGTGTATGTCTGGACGACGTAGCTGGCGTGTGTCACGTCCAGGCCGTTGACCATTGGAAAAATTAAGCTGAAATAAGCGCCCCAGCAAAGGAAAGAATACAGGCGCCGAGGCCGGTCCGATCCTTAAGAAACGTTCAAGGTATAAATAAAACCGGAGCTAAAAATCTCCCCCAGACCCCAAAAGCAATAAGAAGAAAAACACCAAAGACAAGAAAACTAATAGCTACAACAGAGTCCCATGCCTTAGCTTGTACGGTGTAAATATTGAAAGGTAGGAGAAAGAAAGCGGCGCCGGCGGGTAGTAGAAATTAACCGACGGCAGCAAACTCCTGAAGATAGTAAACCAGCAACTCCAAGGGGGGAACGCTCACTTGCGCATGTCTGAACGATGCCTTGCTCCTTAGCCTTGGGTGCAGGTCGGGGTAACTGCGTGCGTAAAGTAATTGATGTTAATGAAAAAGCGAGTTTTAGTTTGTCAGGTACTGTCAGGATGAACCAAAGGTCAGTGCTTTACAGCACCAACTAACTAATCAGATGGCATAAAACATCGAAGTACCTGCATGGAAACGCGGGGTACTACATTACGAAGAAGCGTTTAGGATTTTAGAAACTCCGCGCTTCAACAGAACTCCACTGGCAGGCCCATAACTGCAACGTATGTATTGCCTTTGGCATGTGTGTCAAGATGTGAAATCATAATCGAATTTCATGCGCATAACCTTCTTCTTTCCAAAGTCTTGCATGCGCATCAAGGAACGTTTTACAGACCCGAAAAGAGCCCTAGATATCCTTCGGAATCTGGTACCTGAGGCTCACACATCAATCATTATCAAATGCCAACACTCAACATGCAAATCTTGGTACTTCTACCTCAGGGAAAGAGTAGTCTCCTGATGAGCCAGCGCCAGAGCTTATCTAGGTTGTACCTAAGGGAGAGATGGATGTCCTGTCTCGGAGAGTCACAGCGAATAAAAAAAATGGAAGAGGGAGACGAGTTTGCTGGCAACTTTGCGGGAATCAGAAGCAACTAGTTCCAAGACTTCAAGAAGTTATTGATTTAGAAGTAGGTAGCAGCTTTTGAAAAAAGCCCTCCAGGTGTGAAGATTCCCCACATACTTTTAATCAGTAAATATGCTTCTTCCTCCTCCTCATCAGTTTTAGCGTGGGATTCAACACAAGATACTCTTCAAATGGAAAGTGGAGCGGACTCGCCATCTGTCTTTCCGGCTGTTTGAACTCATAGTCCATCAAGAAAAATACCAAGATGAGTTTGATCTCATTCACGGCGAAAAATCGACCCGGACACGCCTGTACACCATGGCCAAAAGCGAGATGTTCATCACTTGGCGTAGTTGCCATATATTTGCTGCTTTTCCCAATGAGGTCCTCTGCAACACGCTTGCGATAATAGCGGAAACCGTCGAATTTCTCTGGATCTGAAAATATCTGGGGATCGTGCGAGATTGGACCCAATGGAAAGCCGAACTGCGTGCCAATGGGGACGTTTTCCCCATTACTTAGTGTAAATGGTTCTCTAACTCTCCGTTGAGGGATGACTGCGTGCAATCAGTGTCAGGGACCAAGGGAGACCGGCCAATTCTAACCCAATGAATGTGGAAATACGTACGCATAGATGGCGGATGCATTCGATGAACCTCGCAGATAAAAGAATCCACTTTTGGCAATCTCTCAGTTGAATGCCTAGCCCAATCTTGTTCTTTTTCCATGCATTCCTTTGCTTCTTCCCTTAGAGGCTCAATATGCTCTGGGTGCCGACATAGTTCGAGAAGGCAATAAGTTACAGTCATTACTGAAGTGTGGATCGAGGCAAGGCTAGAAATGACCTGTCGCAGGACTATTTCTTCCATGTCTCTTTCTAAGCCCTTGGCGTCTTTGAGCATGCCGCCAAGGAGGGTGTAAGGCTCTCCGTCCTGGCGCGAGCATCCTCCCACTGTTTGACAGCAGGAGCCAACACTTTATAGGCATGCTTTTCGTGCCTTCCGAGCCGCCAGCTAGCAGGTGCCAGCAGTAGAACCAAAGGATGCAGGAATTTCGGGAAGCAGTGCGTAAGAAAAGTTAGGCCGAACACATCGCGTGTGTAATCTAGTGATGTCTGAATCCAATCGTCGTTGCGACATGCCGGATAGCCGATAAAGGTTCGAGCGTAGATGCGGCCAATAACCCACCGCAATACGTGTTGAATATCGACTTCTTCCCAATCTTTTAGGCATAGTCAGCATGAATAAGGCATTATGGAATGAGAAAGTCCGTATAATTAGATCGTCTGACTCACCTTCGCACTTGGGGACGTCCACTTGCCAGGAGTAGGTGAGTTCATCTTGTGCATTCGGCATGACCTGTCCCATATTAGGCGTTAGATAATTGCGGAGAACGCGGACATGTAGGTCCGATTTGTTGAGGATATCAATTCTGTTGAATCTCCCAAGCACGTTCTAAGTTTTACTATCAGTCACATATTATCTATGATGGACGTCAGAGCTAGCTTACAAACGCCAAAGCTTCGATACCACTCAGTTGCTCTCGAGTGTATTGGCGAATCTCGTCGATATACTTCGCGGGAAGGACGAGTAAGTCAATGTCATTCCTTGCCACCTTGAATGGTTTGTACTTGAACTTCACTCGGTCAGCAAGTTTTGTTTCTCGACGATCGGAGACATAGTTTGTCCAACCCTAGAGTATCCATCTTGCAAAATGCTCCCTGCACCAAATACGAATCGTAACCGCAGTAGGAATTTCGGCTCCAACCTGAAACGAATCCCGGCGTATGGATAACTGATGTTTTTTTTCAGGCTCACTGCGTGCACGTAAGCGAAGCTGAGTACAAATACACACAGCAACATAATAGTCGCCATGTTGATGGCTAAAAACTCAAAACTGCCCTCGCTTGTTGTGAATTGCTTCTCCATCTGCCGGAATCCGACAGTCAAGTTCTGGAGCATGGTGATACAGGGGGCTATTTGAGACTTGAGAGGTAAATATCCCTTTGAGGCGGTATTATATAGCATTCATGAGCAATGAGAAATCTTGAGGGTGCAAGAATTTACTATCTTATGCGCGGCCAACATGCTTTGTAGGGGATTATGTCCATGTTGGCTAATATTGAGAAACAGGTTCCCTGTAACGCACCTGCACGGCTGCAGCAACGTGGTTTTTAGTAAGCCAATGAGAATGCCCGTCTGTAGTAAGGGCCAGTTCGTGGGGCCGTCAGGTTCAGGATTCAGGTTGTCTATATTCAGTAAGGCTGGTCAAGGATAGTAAGTGGGTGTCATTAAACTATATTAGGTCTTATAAAGATGGGAGCGTTTGGGAAGGCTTCAGGTTAGGTTATTAGGGGTGGGGCTAGAAAGAGTGAATAGGCCAATCAAAGAAAACCTGAAGAGAGAGCTTTGGAACATGGACCCTCGAAGGTCAAGGAGACAAAGTGATTTCTTAGGTCCTTTAAAAGGTTTAGCTCTTACTTAAATAAGGAAGCCGACACTAAAGTAAGCACTAGTAAGGGTTAAATTTCTTAGCGCACCTGAAGTAAAACCTACCTTCAGGAATGGCTTCCTGAACCTGAAATTCCCACGAACACCCCCCCTTTTTACCAGCTTTAGGTGCTTACTCATCTAAAAAACCTGAACCTGGCGGCCCCACGAACGGGCCCTAAGCCGGATGATCGGACGAACCCTTAGAAACATTCAATGTCATCAGCACCCCGCGAAAGATGCTCGACCTTTTTTTTAAGGAGAACAATCGGTGGCTGGTGATATGGATGCCGTCTAACGCCCTTGAGATCTCGGTTTGCTCACTACTACCAAACCTGGATACTATTATGCCTATCTCGTGCAAGACCGTCCACGTATCGGGTCTTATATGGTTCTGTTAGACAAATCCTGCATATGATTAATAATCTGTCCATATCTTCATGCGGCCGTGCCCTGCTCCACCACTTACAGTCCCCTGCCAGATACAGGTAAACGATACGGTCAACTTAGATAAGGACTGACCGAAGGAAAAGCGCACAGCTAGCTTCAGTGACAGGCCTGATGCAACCCATTCTCCAGAACTTACTAATGATACTATGAGAGGAATCTTATCCGTAAAATATCACCATGGATTTATCCATTTGTACAATGTCGAGTCCCTTCTTCCAATGATTCGCCTCCATATCTGCAGGGGCCCCGACTACGCCACTGGCCCATGTATTAGCTAAATGTCAGCGCACATTTTTCCATGCCTGCAGGATACCCAACTACGCCGCTCGCCCATATAACTTACCCTAAGATGTTACTGCAACCCTCACTGTTACATCTTTTTCTGGGTCACAAACCTCAACAATAATATCACGAGAACATTCCTTGTTGCGCTCCAGCCCAGATATGAATTCACTGTCAAGAGAGTTGCTCGAACTGGTCACCGCGAATGCTTCTGCCTCTGTCGAAACTTTTGATACTTTGTCCCAGGCTATCGCCCAAAATGCAACAGAGTTGGATGCTATCGGCGCCCAGAGCGACGACACCTCGCTATCGGAGAATGCTCGAACAGGCTTGGCTTGCAAGGCTGGACAATACGTCTTCGGACCACGTGCTGTGATGCCAGGAGACAGTGCGGCATATCAAGAACGACAACAGGAAAACTGGTGCGTGGACAGATTCAAGGCAGCCGTATCAACTAACATTGGTTTGCAGGTCAATGGCATGTTGGTTGCCCGCTGCTTGTTTTTTACGGGTCCAGACGCCTCTTGAAGTAGCAATCGCATTACGTATCGTGACCTTCCTGAAGGTTAAATTCTCCGTTCGCAGCGCAGGCCACAATCCCAATCCAGGTTTCAGCAGCATGGATCGATCAGGAATCCTAATTGACATGGGCGCCATGAATACCATTTCCCTTTCTCAAGACAAGTCAGTTGCGTCGCTTGGGCCTGGAGCCACTTGGGACCAAGTGTATGAGCAACTGGAACCGCATGAAATCACTGTTGCTGGGGGTCGTGTCAAAGGTGTCGGAGTCGGGGGCTTGATTTTGGGAGGTTTGCAACCATTTATTACCCTTTTCAAGGGGTTTGATATTTTTGTTCATGACTCACAAATGCATACAGGCGGCATGTCTCATTTCTCGAACCACTGGGGTATGGTCTCCGACAACATTAAAAACTTCGAGGTACTTTCCCACTAGGCCCATGCCTCTCAATATTCTTCTCACGTTTCAGGTCGTCCTTGCCGATTCTAGTATCATTCAAGTCAATTCTGGCAGCCATCCTGACCTTTTCAAGGCTCTGAAAGGCGGCGGTCCTAACTTTGGTGCGCCTCAACTCTTTCCTGTTTATAGTAATCTGGCCAACTCATCTTCTTTCCACAGGAATCGTTACACGGTATGATGCGTATACCTATCCTGATTACCGTATCTGGTACATCATTAGGGTCTATAATGCAAGCGATAAGGATCGCGTCATGCAAGCAGCAGTGGAAGTGGAAAAAGCCATGGATAAAGATGATAAGATAGGCTTTTTCTTGTCTGTGGCGACCGGCACCCTTACAGCGGGGATGTTGTACAGAGAATGGACAGACTTCCCATCAGTTTTCCGCGCGTTCGATGACATTCCCGTCCTTATGGAAGCGGTCCCGCCGACCAACGGTACACAACTCTCCGTAGCTAAGGTTACCGCAATTGAAAACATCGCCAAGTGAGTCAAAGATATTGTTATTCTAATGTTGGGCTACCGCCGCTTACATGAAACGTTATCGGTAAAAGGTACGAAATTGGGGCCCTCACGGTGAAGCCGAATGCAGCGCTCTATGCGGATCTCCATAGTCTTCTACAGGACACTGCAAAAGCTCCCGGTATCACTTTGGCGTTTACATTCCAACCAATCGGTGCACCTGCCGTCATCAAAAGCGAGGAAAAAGGTGGTAATGTGGCCAACATACCTGCTGAGATGCAGTCATGTAAGTCCAAAACGGGATATTAGGTGTTCCACATCTTGCTGACGTCGGCCGCTACAGGGTTGGGCATCATAACGCAGTGGACGGACGATGCAGACGATGATGTAGCCCGTTCACAGATTCGTCAGCTTATCCATGCAATCGAACAGACGGTGGAGTCGCGCGGGTTGAAGCTGGATTTCTTGTTCCAGAATGATGCTTCATACAAGCAGTCGCCACTCAAGACCTATGGAACGGACAGCGTGGCATACCTCAAAAAAGTTGCTTCTAAATATGATCCCTTGGGTATTTTCCAGCGCTTGCAGAAATCGGGCTTCCTACTTTCAAAGGTGTAAGCTAGTGACGGCCCGACGCTGCTGCTTGCTCAGATAGGAATGAATTTTATTGATCTCGCGCGGGACTCCCCTCTCCCGCTTGTTCCGCTATTGCATTTTATAGTTTTACTGCATTGTTACGCGGCTTCAAATTCCGTCACTCAACTCACAGTCTAGGAAGGTGTCATGTCCACACAGCCCGGGATTCCACTCAAACATGCGTCCAACACAGATTTTACTCCCGCTTTGGTCGGCTTTACTACCTTCATTGTCGTCTTATCGACCGCGTCCATAGTCGCGCGTTTACGAGCCAGATATATCATGAAGGCCAGCACGGGTATTGATGATATTCTGGCTGTGGTAGGATGGGTTCGTCTTCCGTACACCGTCGCCTCCTCATGAACATACCATTGATTCTGTCTCAGGTCGGACTTCTTGCCAACATTGTGGCCAATTACCTAAGTACGTAACTTCGTTCAGCTTTCAAGTGTCCTAACGGAAGAGTAGTTGCGTCCACTGGCGCCGTTTCCTTAAAACCGCCAAGTCCACACGATATTGTTGTGTCACACAAAGTATGTTCTGCGCTGCGAAAATGCACAAAAATCATGAAACGTTCCATCGTGCTTGTGATCCGCATACACGAGAGCTTCATGGGGCCCTTCAACTAAGTGTTTCTAGGCCATTGTCTCAGTCGGTTATTCGTACCCTATCAGCATCACCGCAAGCAAACTGTCCGTACTCTTCCTTTTACGACGCATATTTGAAATGCGAGAGCAGTGGTTTCGTTTCGGCTGGTTCTTTTCTCTTGCTCTAGTTCTCGCTTGGCTGGTGATGGCATTGACGTTTGCGAGCTTGCAGCTTGCAGGCCGCGTCAGTCTCGAATTCGAGTTCGACTACGCAATATCAACCCTCACGTTTACGAACGCTTTCACCGACCTACTCATCTTGATTCTACCGATAGGAATGACAAAGGATTTAAAATTATCTCCGAGACAACGCACCGCAGTTATGGGAATCTTTGCATTGGGCTCCGCGTATGTTATCTCATCTCTTATTCGGTCCATCTTTTCTCCGCAGGGCATATATACTTACATATGTAACTTCAGAGGAGCAATAACTTCCCTTGTCCGTGCAGTACGCAGCATCCGATCGAAGCAAGAACACTGGGATCCTCGATATCAACTATACTCGGAGGTAATGCTGGGGCTCGCAGAAGCCGGTGGAATCAACATATGTGCCTGTCTTCCCACTTTAAGGCCCCTTTTCCGGGGTCTGGCAAGCGCGGCAAAGAAAAAGTTCTCTACTCTCAGCCTATCTCATTCGAGCGGAGGACGGTCAAAGCATCCACTACAGAGTGGAGAGAATGTAGATGATGCGTCCATAGCCTTGAGGGAAAATGTTGCTGGAATTTCTAGGTCAGTCGAGTGGCAGGTTGACTCAGGGCCCAGGGAGAGCAGTCATTCGCGTGGAGGGAGTGGCACAACTGCGTAAACTCAGCTACTCAGCTACCATACCCAATTTTCTCCACATTTATCTCACCTGATCCATGCTACCATCCTCTGGCAGGAACGGGACGATTGGATAATAGAAGACTCCCCGGTTGCGCAGCACTACCAAAAATATCAACACTGCGTAAAAGTTTAATATTGTGTCTCTTAGATGTAGGGCCTTATCATTATATAATTTCTAATAATAATAAATTCTATAGCTGTGCACTAAGTAAAATTAGGGGTTGCAGAGGAGTTTCAGTATTTAAAAAACCTTTTCTAGTAAGAAAGTCCCTAATCGTGAAAGGACAGTAGGAGGGATTTCTTTTCTACTATCTACGAACCCGCGGGTAGCAGAGAAGTTTGGGACTTAATACCTAGCTACATATCGTTCTTAGAAGTCTAAAATTAACATTCCTCTCTAGAGCACGTAGTATCTATGCACCAACGGCTCGTACTTAAGAATAAAATATATCTGTAATTCTCATATCTGGTTTACTAACAGAGTAGTTAGTAAATTTTATAGGTATGTAAAATGAATAAAGGAAAAGCTTTCTTTTTTACTTTCTTTATTGGAACTCCGCGTCTCTGCACTAGGCCTCTAGTAACCCTTGTAATATAATCTGCTTAGAGAAAAGGTGTGCGAACCTCGCTCAATTAATATTTACTACTTAGAGTAAAGATTTAGTCCTTAGAACCTTGTCCTAGAAGGAGTTTAGTACACTTGGTTTTATAGACGCTGTAAGACAAGGTATTTAGATTTAATATTTTAGTACTTTCTTATAAAAGTTCCCTATTCTATTGCCCTCTATCACTTATTAAAAGTAAGAAACGCTCCTATTCGCGTTTTATTTATACTATCTATACTACGTTTAAATATAAGTTTGTATTAGTTGTAAGCCTACTTTAGCTTCCCTATAGTTTTATGCACCTTAACTAAATTACTTATAAACGTTTTCTTGTGTATAGTAATAAAACCCACCTTCTTTTTTTAGCTTTTTTTTTTTTAATTAGTGATAGTCTTTATAATCCTTACTACATCCTATAATAACATATTTATAGAACCTATTAAACTACAGTTTTGTTAAGAAAAGAGATTAATAGGATCTAGCAATCAGTGAAAGTAGCTTCTAAAATATACCTAGGCCGCCCGCTCCCAGTACCGCTACTAAATACAGTAAATTAGTAGAATCTCCGAAATAGCACGGCGTTGTAGATATATTTTGTGTTCTTCGTTGTTAATATTATTGGTAAGACATTATGGTTACATATAGTGCAAATAATAACGCTGTGCTTTGTGGTTTTTTTTAGGAGGGCGCGGTTGAGGTGGCCTCTTTTGGTTGAGGTGAAATTGAAACCTAGTATAACCGGCAAAGAAGTTTTGCTACAGCGCTATTGTCATGCTCAAAATATTATCAGCTAGCAACTCCTACCCTATCAGCATGACTGTAAATAAACCGTACGTGCTCTTCCTTTTACGACGCAAATTTGAAATGTGAGATCAGGGATACCATATACTGCTATCTAAGCTTGAAGGCTCTACAATCTAGCTAAAGCCATCTCCTTTTCAAACTTGCCCCTACTCCTACTAGCTCCTCCCCCCTCTGCAAACGCTTCCCAGGCAACTTGCTGAAAGCCTGTGATATATTTCTTGACCATAGCTTCATCGCTGGCACTTGTCCACACAGGTAACTTAATCGCCGTGTTATAGAAGCTTAGAGCATTAGGAAACTCGCTAGTTTCCTGCGCCTTCTTCCACGGCCCAGGGGTCCCGAAACGAGGAATCGCCTCTGCAGTGTTTGTAAAGAGCGGAAGGTCATGCAAAAGGCCCGTGCTATTCGGAATGTCAACTTCAGATAGACCAGCCATGTCCTGCAACTTCTGCACGAACTTTTCGCGGGTCAGGCCTTTCGGGGCGCGTGATGCGTCGAACTGCATGACGAAGGCGTACCAGGCGTGCTTGACCTTGGGTTGAGTGGTGATGGCAGGCATTGTCAAGAAGGGAATGTTTTTCAGGCCAGAAATGAGTTGCTTTGCATACTTCTCACGATACGTCTGCGCTAGTCTATGCCCGTCCAATTGAACGTTGGCCATAGCGATGGCGAGAGGGTGGGCTCGCAAGTTGAGACCCAGACCCGTGAGCCAGAATTTCCGGAGTCGGTGATCTTGTGGGACTTCCTGTTTCGCACGTTTGTTGAAATGACCGTGAGATACGGCATGTGCAAAGTATTCGGTCGAGTTCGTAGCAAACACACCCGCCTGACCACCGGTTATGTTCTTCTTGGCCTGAAGAGACCATGCTGCCATGTCGCCCCAGGTCCCTACCATTTTACCATCAATCGTCGCAGTGTGAGCGTGTGAGCAGTCTTCGAGGACCTTGATGCCGCCATTTACGGATCTGGCGTTGGCCACAATCTCGCGCATGCGGCATGGCAAGCCCCACATGTGAGTGACAATAACGGCCTTGGTCTTTGGTGTTACGCGCTTCAAGATCTCGTTGGGATCCATATTACCGTCTTTGAGTGAATCGCAGAAGACTGGGACGGCTCCGTATTGTAGCATTGGAGTTGCAGTGGCGAAAAACGTGTACACAGGGCACAGGATCTCGTCGCCTGGCTGTAGATCAAGAGCCTCGAACATATGCTGGAAAATCACGCATGAGTACGGGTTTCTATATGTATGTCGTGAGTATTAAAACTTACGAGGATAGCAATGGTGCCTGAGCTGCAAACCAATGCGTGCTTCAAACCGTGCAAATCTTTCCACCGGTTTTCAAATACTTCATAGATCCCAGAGCGATTATAGATGGAAAGAGTCGAATGCATTTGCTCAATGGTGGCCTTTTCAATCT
Source organism: Periconia macrospinosa (assembly GCA_003073855.1). NCBI lineage: Eukaryota > Fungi > Ascomycota > Dothideomycetes > Pleosporales > Periconiaceae > Periconia > Periconia macrospinosa. Next base: position 23,124 of record KZ805698.1, read on the forward strand.
TGGGGGTTATAACTGGCCATTCGAAGTGGACTTCAGCTTGCGGTGAAAGTTTGACAGTCTCACTCATTCCATATGTCTGCGATTTCATCGCTGCATCAGATGTGATGACAGTGTCGTAGTGACCTTCGAGAGTACAAGGGTACGTTTCAGACTTATCCTTGATATAGTCACCAAAGCCGCGAATCATCCTGCGCACTGTAGTTTTCTTGGATGATTCATCCTGAATCGACAACAGTGTGATGCCATCGGGACCAAGGAGCGAAACCTTTTTGTCATCCAGTATGGCAGTGCCCGACGTCCCAGTGATGACTACCGACTCCGAATCTGCATGTGCCACACGCGAAAGATGCACATTTCCAATGATGGACCGTTGGGCCCAACACAAAGAAATGTCGGCCACGTCTTCTCCGGCATACGTCTGGAAGGGGCGGACTTCATCAGCTTTGAGAGAGGTCAGGGTGGAAGGGGGACCGAAAAGCCAGACTAGGATGTCCAACATGTGCACACCGAGGTCTTCCTACAAAGCCGTTAGTCTATGTTTCATTCATCTCCAAAGATCATTGTAGATGCTGGGAGCTCAGTCTTGGGGGATAGATTACCGTTACGCCCACACCAGACGCTCTCCAGCTCGAGTCCAAATTCTGAATGTTCCGAGCAAGAACGGCACGAACTGAGACGATTCGGCCAAGCATAGGCAGTAGGCTCAGTAGCTGTTGGTACCTAGGTTCGAATCTTTTTTGGAAGGTAACGCCAATTTTGACAGGAAGCTTGCTCAGCTGCTTCCACTCTTCGACATTATTGGCAGCAGGCTTTTCCTTCAAGATATGTACCCCTGCCTTGGATAAGAGTGAAAGACAGTGTCCGTAGGCATGATGAGGTAGACAAACCAAAGCAAAGTCTGGGGTATGATTCGCAAGTAGTTCTTCAACCCTAGCGAAGGCTGGAACATCAGGATGCTTGAGCGAGAATTCAGAAAGCCGCTTCTCATCTGCATCGCAGACTGCGATGACACACTCTGAAGGAGAGCCATAGATGGAGAGAAAATGCGTCTTGTAGCCGCGATGGCCTATCCCGATGATAGCTACACGATAGTACGAGCTCTCGCGGTTCGCCATGATGTTTTGTAAAGAATAATGTAAGGATTGTCTAATTGGAAGACTCAGGATTGCAAAATAGAGTACGATATCGAAGGGAAGACCCGAGTTCTTCTCACAATTTATACAGTTCAATCTTAACACGTGATGCTTGTAGTAACATTTGAGAAAATTGTTCCTGGCTAGTGCTTTGCACGGACTGCACTCTTCTATGTCCGTCGATCTATCAGGGAATAGAGACATTAGAAGGCATGATGTGGATAAGTAGGTTGAACGATAGACACGATGTAGCTAATTAGTCCAACCTACTGTGGCCAGCGAGGGAAAGATTCTGCACTTGAAGGCATTGATTACGCGTGAGATGCGGCGTTGAACGGCGCGGTGTAGAGGTAGGCCTCATTGTGTAGGTGGTGGAGGAGAGGGTTGAGAGAGAGACACGCGTATAGACAAAGAAACATTTGTTTCTATACAGAAATATAGAGGTTTCGATGCAAAACAGTTTCTATGGCGTTCTTGTATGACCCTTGTCTCTGGGATCCACTGTTAAAACTTTTGCCTGACACGACAGTACACCTCGCCCCCGCTGATCATCCCCCTTGGCCTGTCTCTTGTACGGAAGTGAAAGCGCAACTTTCTACTAACTTACCAACGTTTACTTACTGTAATAACACTACTAGATATTTATCCTATTTCTCTTAAATCTGTACAATAGAATTAAGATGCTTACTATTCTGTGTCTAAAGTTCTTAAATTTTAAAATTTTTCAATACATACATAAGAAAAGGTGTAACCATATATAAATAACGTTGCGCTTTGACGTTGGTACGAGAGAGTACTAAAGTAACAGCTGACAAACTTAACTAGATTAGGGATGGAAGTAACAGCTGCCAAGGTTAACTACGGATCGCAGTGACAACTACCAAGGTTAACTATACACTGTAAAGCCGTACACGTAGCTAAATAGGGCAGTGACAGCTGCCAAGTTTGACTAGGTAGGTACCTTATACAACATTGAACTTATCTGTGCTTGATCCCCCTGTGCTGGGCTCTCGCCGGAGAATTATGGCCGGATAAATGGCCGTGCGCGCCAACATCAAAAGAGGGCCACATGACGCCTTATTGAGCTTTGATAGCTTGGCAGATAACAATCAAGGTTCTACTATTAAAGGAATTGCCAAGAGTGTAATTCTCCTTATCTTCGAGAAATTACGGTAGGTGGCAAGGGAACGGGCCGCTTTTACCCGCCCAGAAACCCTTGGCGACTGACTGCCGTAAAATTAATTCTTGCGTTAGTTGACGTTATTGGAACTTCGCGTCTACGACACTAGGCATCCTTACCTAGACCATAACAGAGAGAGCTAAAAGAAGGAGAAAAAGGCGGACCTACCTGAAGGTTTGCAGCTCCATCTGGCCAAAACTCGAAAAAGAGTGAGCTTTTTCCTTAATCACAACCTCTACTATCTAGTTTGCGAAAACAGAACAATGGCTCAAGAAGAAATACATTCACGACAAGACGAAAAAGTTCGAGGCAGCAGCAGTGTCGGCGAAGCCGTTTCACCCGCAAAAGTCGAGCAATCACAAGTCGAAAATGAATTTGCGACTTGCGATCATGCTCCTTCCCCCTCCCCGATCTCGAACGACGCAGATGCTGCAGAACAAGACACAGCCGTCCCCAAAGGCTGGAGATTTTGGGCCATCATAACCACGCTCATTTTGTCCTGCTTCCTCGCCGCGCTCGACATGACCATCGTCGCGACCGCCATCCCCGCCATCGCCGACACATTCCACTCCCTCGACGACGTAGGCTGGTACGGGTCGGCATTTTTCCTGACCCAAGCGACATTCCAATCGACATGGGGTAAGGTCTACGGCATCATGGACCTCAAGCGCATGTTCCTACTCTCCATGGCGATTTTTGAAATTGGATGCCTGATCAGCGGAGTCGCGCGGTCCAGCGCGACGGTGATTGTAGGACGAGCAATTGCTGGACTTGGGGCATCGGGCATCATAGGTGGCGTTTTCGTCGTTATAGCCTTTGTCACGACGGAGCGGTGGAGAGCGGTGTGCATTGGCATCATTGGAGCGACCTTCAGCTTCGCCAGTGTCGTTGGACCTCTTGTTGGAGGCCTGCTTACCACCAATGTCTCGTGGCGATGGACTTTTTTTATCAATCTTCCCATCGGCGGGGTTGCCGCTGCGGCTTTTTTCATCATCTTTCAAACACCACGTGCGGCCAAGGACGCAAGTAAGCCGTACCGATGGCAAGAACTCCATCTTGAGCTGGATATGTATGGTACGGCAATCATTACTGCGTCTATGATTTGCTTTTTGCTCGCCATGCAGTGGGGTGGAGTCAACAGAGAGTGGTCTTCAGCGCCCGTGATCACGACCTTGGTTCTCTGTGGTGTTCTCCTTGTCGTCTTCATTGCCAACGAAGTCGCCATGGGCGATCGCGCCCTCATCCCTTTGCGCCTCATCAAACGTTGGCCTGTGTGGCCAAATTGCATCTACACCTTCTTGGTGTCAGGCGCTTATTTTCCCCTCGTGTACTTCCTTCCGGTGTACTTCCAGGCGATCCAAGGCGTCAGTGCCGCGCAAAGCGGCATCCGAAATATCCCACTCATTCTCGCCGTGTCCCTCGCAACTATCTTGTCCACCTCCTTCATGGGTAGAACTACACTCTGGATCCCACCTCTTATGCTAGGTGCTCTTGTTACTGTTGCTGGATCTGCGGTCGTATATACGCTAAATCTCTCGTCCTCTTCGGGGCAATGGATTGGGTACCAAATCATCATTGGTCTTGGTATCGGCATCTCTATGGAAGTAGCTCTCGTTGCAAACCAGCAGCAGCTTGCACCCGATGACATCACCAGCATGATCGGCATGACCATGTTCTTCGAACTGTTGGGCGGAGTTGTATTCGTGTCTGCGGGTCAAGCTCTCTTTACTAACGGTATGCTTCACTCACTGAGGAATCTTGCACCGGGACTGGATGGGAAGGGAGTGGTAGATGCTGGTCCGTTGCGGATTAGGGACGCGTTTAGCGATCAAGTATTTGCAGTGCTATCGAGCTACATGTATGGGTTGAAGCATGCATTCGCCCTTGGGATGGCATGTGGGGCCGCAACGGTCTTTCTGTCATTTCTCATAGTGGTGAGGTGGGTATGGAGCAGGGGGAAACCAACAGACGCTTTGGAGAACGAAGATTGAAATCGGGTTTTTTTTTTTTTTTTTTTTTTTTT
>KZ805700.1:0-26992 GCA_003073855.1 Periconia macrospinosa
AAAGGAGATGCACGGTTACGCACGGCTTTTTTTTGTTAGTAAAAAAGGTGATCGACTCGCTTACCTAATCGACTCGCATGCCGGTGACGTTATAGATAGACAACTTTATTATAGTAAATTATTATAATAGAGGCAATTTATAATTACATAATATAATTAATATATTTATTATATAGTTTGTTATTTAGCTATCTCTAACCCTTTTTTTTTTTTTTTTTTTTTTTTTTAAATTTTTACCTGCTCTAAAATAATTTAATAACCTTTTTTTTTTTTTACTTAACTTAAGCCTTTTAAGCTTATAACTTTATAACTATAGTAGGTATTATTAACACTAAAACTTATATTAGATAGCTTATTATAGTATTAGAGAGCTAAAAAAGAATCTTTTTATTAAATAGTAACTCTCTTTGCATAAATCGCATTTATATTTATATCTATAAATATTAGTAAATATATATAAAAAATATTAAAGTTTACTTACCCTTAAAGTAGCTAATAAAAAAGGCCTTAGTAGCTAATTAGAGGGTATTAATTACTATACTCTAGACGCGCTAATTATTATAATTAGGGTTTTTATATATTATCTTATAGATAAAGCGCTAGAAGGGGAGTCTTTTTAAAAGAAATTCCTAAGATTTTTAATATTTTTTTATCTTATAGAGCGTAATAGCTATATAATTATTAGTATATTACTATAATAAATAAACGTAATAATATATATAATACTTACTACTAGGTTAATACCTTTAAGGTTGTTTTACTATACTAGTACTAGTAGGTAATTTTTATAGTGTTTTACGCGTAGCTTTTATCTAAAGCGCTTTTTTTACCTTTTTTTAACTAACTTAATTATTACTAACTACAGTATTTATAAGTGTTTTTTTAGCTTACTTTATATATAGATTTATTAATAAGCTACTATGTTTACCGCTGCGTCTACTACTGCGTCTACTACTATATAAATACTTTTTTTAATTTTTTTTTCTTTTTTATGTAGGTAAGTATAGGTATAAGTAGTAGTAGTGTAGGTATAGGTAGTAGTAGTAGTAGTAGTAGTAGTAGTAGTAGTACTAGTAGTAGTTACGCTATTATTAATACTATTGCTAGTGCTATTACTAGTGCTATTACTAGTACTAATAGGTCTACTAAAAATATCTAATAGGGTATTAGTAATATAAAACATAATAAATAGCTATAATAAATATATACTATATTAAGTAGAGTATTTTATTTTTATATATTATAAGAGCACTTATATAGTAGGTTTTTTTTAAGTGCGTAAAACTTCTTATTTATAATATTAATAGCTATATAATATAATAAATAGCTATAATAAAGTAATTAATAATTATATATAAGAGAGCTTACTTTTTTAATTATTTTAGCTATTAAAGTAGGTAGAAAAAGTAAGAAAGAAAGGTAGGGTGCGCGTTATTTTAGTAGGGCAGCACTAGCGTTATTTATAGTAGCCTGTGTACTATATACTTTTTTTACTTTTACCTACTAACCTACTTACTACTTACTACCCTACTTACTACCTACTACTTACTACCTACCTACCTACCTACCTATACCTACTTACCTACCTATATAAAGCTACATATAATTATAATTAATAATTTTACTTTTATCTTTGTATAGTAACTACTATAATAGCTAAAATTAGTAATTTATAAGTTAAAAAAGAGCTAGCTAACGATTTTAAAGACCTTATGCCTAAAGGCTTTAAGTAAGATAAGTAGTTTAATCTTACTAAGGTATTTATTATACTTATTTATTACTATACTAGGCTAATATTAGTAGCGCTATCTTAATAGGGAAGATAAAATATTATATATACTATTTTAATAAGGCGGTACATCTTTTAGATATAGTTAGCCTATTAAAATAAAGTCCTTTACTAAACCTTTAGCTAAATAAGAAAAAATTATAATTAAAAAGTTGCTAAAATCTAATTATGCTGCTAAATATTAACTTAAAAAAAAGCTTTTTAAGTTAGAGTAATATACTAGTCTACTAAGTAATTAGTAAGATGTGCTTCTTTAGTTAAATTATTATACTTAACTAAGAGTGCTATAATTCTAGAAAATTAGGTAAAGGTGCAGTATTAATTTAAAAAAAAATACTAATATTTATTTAGCTAAATAGTTATAATTAATACTAGCTTAGGTGTATAAAAAATAGGCTGCGCTTAAACACTAAGTTAATATCTAAAAGTTTACTAAAATTAGCTAAAAAAATACTATTAATCTAAAAGATTTAAAAATTAAAAAAAATAAACTAGATAATCTTTCTACTAATAGAAAGATATATAGTAGTAGTAGTGTTTTAGAATAATTATAGTAAGCTATCTATTAAAATAGTCTTACTAAATTAGAAAGTAATTTTTTTAAAACTAAGAATAAAAAAAAAGAGTAGTTTTTATTTATAGAATTCCTTACGCCTAATAAGTTAGCGTGTGTATAAGCTAAAGAGTAGGAGTAAGTTATTATTACGCTTATTTATTATATTATAGTATATTAACTTATTTAGAGTAAAATATCTAGCACCTAGTATTACTTTTAAAGGTAATAATTTTATTAATTAGGAGGATTATAGAGTTATTAAAGGTGCTAGTAAATATAAAAAGGTAGAATATAATATAGATATATATAAGGCGGAGATTAAAGCTGCTAGTAATATATCTAATATTAGTAGTAAAGAGGATAATAAAGATAAAAATAAAGATAAGGGTAATAAAGATAAAGAAGCTAGAGAAGCTAATAAAAGTAATAATAGTTAGAAGACTATAGATAATAGTTAAAAGGAGTAAAATCTTTTTTTTAATTTTACGCTTTATACAAAAAAAAAAAAAAAAGGTTAGTATATAATTAATAGTCTGCTGCGTAAGTAATACACACTAATTAATATATAAGTCTAAAAATTTAACTTTCTTAGTGCTTATACTAATACACGCTAATATAATAGTAAAATACGCTACTCTATTTTTAGGTATACCTTTATTTCTAGGTTAATACAGCTATTTTAGCTACACGTTACCTTTAGATTTTTTTTTCTTTTTTATAAATTTTTTAGTTACCTACTAACTATATTATTATAAGATTTTATTACAGTTTTTTATTACGCTATTAATGTCTACTAACATAACTAATAGTATTTTTTCTAATTCCCTATTATTATTACTACTAGAGTAGCCTAATATAGTTACACTTCTAAAAGAGCTTAAACGTTTTATAATTAAAGCCCCTTAAATTATAAAAGGTGTAAATAAGTAGCTTATACTTATTAAATATCCTACTTTAGTTTATAATAATAATAATAACTAGATAGACCTTATTTTAATATAAAATACATAGTAAGAAAAAACTACTTAGTATATTACTACTAATAGAGACGGTAGAAGACTATCTTATTAGAACTTAATTACTTATATAGGTAAAATTTAGATATAGTTTAGAAAGGCAGTAGACTAAGCTACTAGTAAACTAATAGTCTATTATTTATACTATAGATTAGTAATAATACACCTATAGGAAATAAGTATAAAGGCTATGTCTAGCTATTTAACTATAAAAGCCTGTGTAGCTACGTAAGGTTCTATCTACCCCTAACTACGTATATAGTCTTCTTAACTACTACGTATATTACCTAAAAAAAAATACTACTATTTAATACTTTAGCTTATAAATAAGAGCTTATCTACGCTATAATTAATAATAACTAGTCTTTTTATATAGTTAAGCAACCTTCTTTCTAGTAACTCTATTAATTTTTCTAACCTAATTTAATACCTATAACTTAATTTAAATTTTAGCAGGCGTTTAAGGACGAATTTAAAAACGCTAAATAATTAGTTTTTTAGGACCTTAATTTAAAAATAAAGATATTACTTATATTAGACCTTTAGTTTAAAAATAACTATATAAGCTTTTTAGCTTTAAAAGCGTTATATATAAATATAGACTAGTAATTACGTAAGAAATTATTAGATTTTATTTTAATACGTAGATTATATACTAGTAATTCTATATTAGATGTAATTCTATAGGTTCTCTTAGACATAAACACTATATATTATTTTTTTACTATTAATAGTAATAACGCTAGTAATAATAGTACGCTTATAAGTCTTCTTTAAAATAAACTTTTATACTAGGATATCTTATAGTTAACTAAAAAAAATACTATCCCTTATCTTACGCATATTATTAACTTAGTTATATAAGATATTATTTAATATTTTTAAATAGCTACTACAGCTAATAAAGGTAATAGACCGTTATAATAGCACTATCTTAATAAAATTAATTAATATATCTCTATTCCTAACTTGCTTCGTAAGGTATAATTTTTATTATAATTATTTATTATAGTTTAATAACTAGCTAGATCTAAATAATCTATATTACTATTAATTAGTTGCCCTAGCGTTTTAAATAATTTATTACCCTTTAATAAGGCCTACCTGCGAAAAAACGTTTATACGTAATCTAAAACGTTAAAATAAGATAGAATTTTATATATAATATATATAAGTAGGCGGTAAAGCTATAAAAATATATTAATAAATAGTTAAAGTAAGAAATCTAAAAAAAAAATTTTAAAGACCTCTAGTAACTATAACTTTCTCCTAGTAAATAGCACTACCTTAAGCTTATTATAAAAATGCTTAAGAATTTTAAAAGGGCTACTACTTAATTAAGTAAAGCAGATACGCTTTAACTTCTATTTATATAGCTTATATACAACTAGCTTTTTAATTTCCTAAATAAGATAGTAGTAGGTCTTAGTAATAATATAAAGTACGTAGAGTTAAATAATTTAAATAATATAATTTAGCTAGATATAGTGTAAGAGGCAGTAAATAAGGGTTAAAAAAAATTACATAAGTACTACTTAAAGATAGAAGGTGCGCGCAGCTTTTTATTTAACTACGCAACTATTCTATACTTAGGCTAGAAGTTAATAGTATATAAGGTAAGTTATTATAGTTATTTATTATAGTGTTATACTAACTACGTAAAAGGAGATATATAGGAATTATACTAGAAGTATAACTATTATAAATAATTTCTAAACTTTATTTATTACTATAATTTAATAAATTAAATAGCTACCTTATTAAGTATAAGTATTTAATAGTTATTTCTACTTTATAATAACTAGTTTTATAGATTATTATTTCTAACGTTTTAATAATCTAGTTTATCTATATATAACTCTAACTATAAGGGAGGGCTAATATACTAAAAAAAAAAAAAATTACCTTAGTACTACTATAGTAAAAAGCTCTAACCTAGATGTACTTTAGTAGTAAAAAAAGAATAAATCTACTTATCTCTATTTTGCCTAGGTTACTAAAAATATCTTTATTATACCTATTATAGAGGTTAGCGTTAAGTATATTTTTAATATTACTAAAAATATAATTAGTAATTAATAATATAAACTTACTTTTTAAATAATTTAGAAAATTATAACTATAAAAAACTTAATTACCTAATTAGGAAAGGACCCTTTTAGTTTATATAAAGACTAGGTTACTAAACTACTACTAGCTAATAAAGTTAATAATCTATTTAAGCTTTTCTACCTATAATATAATAGCTAAGATAAGTAGCTCCTAAGTAACTTAAATAAGAAAAATATAGTTAATAAAGAGGAGGAAGAGGAAGAGAGAAAAGAGGCTTTTCCTCCTTTTTATAGGTAAGTAGGAGAAAAATAACTACTACTACTACTATAACTCTAGAAATAGCTATCCTTAAAAAAGTAGAAAGCTACCTAGCGCTTATAAGAGTTATTAGATAGTTAAGCGTAATAAATAGCTATAATAATTATACTTCTTTTACTACCTTTACTACCTACGTTTTCTATAAGCTTTATACGCGTAGTATATATTTTTTAATATAAATATTATTAATTTTAGATTTTAATTTTAAGCTATGCGTTTTTTATATATTTATTACTTAATACCTATTAGGTAACCTAAACCTAACCCCTACCTAACGTCTATGTAACTTAACCTAGACCTAAACCTAGGGTAATTATAACCCCTACCTAACCTAGCCCTAAATTACGTAACCCCTACCTAACCCTAACCCGTGGCCCGTACGACCCTAACCTAACCTAGCCCCAAGTGCGGGTTGCACCCCCCTACTCGCCAGCCTAGTATAGGTTAGGTTAGAGTTACATAGGCTAATAGTAATAGTTAGGTTAGCTTACTAAGACCTATATTATAACTTAACTTTTTTTTAATTTTTTTAAATTTTAATTTTTTAAAGTAGTTTTTTTTTATTTAGTTAGTATATAACTATAATAACTATTTATAATAAAAAAATCCTTATAAAAATATATATTTATATATAATTTATTATATTAAAAATAGCTTACTAAAACCTAAAGTCTTAGTAATTACTAGTAGGTATAGGTTAAGTTAGGGTTATATAAGCTAATAGTAATAGTTAGGTTAAAGTTAAAGTCTTAGTAAGCTAACCTAACTATTACTATTAGCCTGTGCGACCCTAACCTAACTTATACCTATAAGTTACGTAACCTTAACTTAACCTATACCTAACCCCTAGGTATATTATACCTATTTACTAGCCTAGGGGTATTATATAATTAAACCTAACTCTAACCTAACCTATACCTATTTACTACTCTATACCTACGCCTACATATAACTACTATTCTATATATAAAGATTCCTAAAATAGTAATATATATTAATTATACTTACACTATTACTCCTTTATATAATTTTTATATCTACTTTATAGACTTTTTAACTATTTATAACGCCTATAAGTACTATTTATAAAACACCTATAGGCGTAGTAGATACCTTATATAATAGGTCTATAATACCTAAGCGTATTAATAAATTAGATAAATAGTATATAAGTAAAATCTACTTTTACCTTATAAATCTGCTATCCTAATACTATCTAATTTATTTAAAAGTAAAAAGCTAATTAGTAAAAAGCTAATTATTAATAAACTCTCTACTATACCTAACGTGTTTTAATATTTTAGTATATTATAAGTATAGCGCTAATTAGAGAATTAATACTCTTCCCTCCTATAACTATTTAATACCTAAGCTTTTATTAGTACTATATAAGATACTTAGTAATTATTTATTTTTAAATTTTATACTTTCTAGTCTAAAAAGAATAATTTTAACTATAACTCTAATAATAAAAACCTTAATACTTAGGGTAGTAGTTATAAAGTTTAATTTAATATTTTATTACTTAGGGACTACTAGCTTAGTAAACTAAGCTCCCTAGCTAAACTAGTAGAGATAGCTAAGTAAGTTTTTAGCTAACGCTTTTTTAAGTACCTTATTAGCTATTAGCTTATTAATACTTATTTATTATTTTAGATTTATAACTTACCTACTAATAAAACCTAGAGACTTTTAAAAAAGTACTAGTTTTCTTTTATAATAATAATAAAGGTAAAATTAATAATAATAACATTTTAGCTAGCGTTAAAAATAGTAAAAAATTAAAAAACTTTATATTTACGCTATTAAACTAATAGTTTATAGTATTACATAAGTATACTAATATTAAAAACGCTATTAATAGTAACTTTACCTATGTTAAGATAATACTAAACGCTATAAGAGAATTAAATATATAAGCTTAGCTAGTAAAAGCTAAAATTAGTAAAAAGAATAAAAATTATATTAATAAACTTATTATAATTAACTAAAAAATAATAAGCCTATAAGATTATTATAATACCTAATAGAAGGTCCTTACTAACTAGAAAAGAAAGCTAAAAAAGTTCTAAAATACTATTTTTAGACTATAGTATAAAAAGAATAAGTTATATAATAATGCTGCGTCTAGGCTGGCAAATAGGTATAGGTTAGGTTAAGGTTAGGTTTAATTATGTAATACCCTAACCCTAACCTAACCTATACCTATTTTTTATACGCTAGTAATAAGTATAAGTTAGGTTAGGGTTATACAGGCTAATAGTAATAGTTAGGTTATATTAATATAGGTTATAATAGGTCTAAGTAATTATAAATATTATATAATAAATATAATATATATAATACGTATAAATATATAAATAATATATAAAAAAAAAGTTTTATTTTATTATAGATAATTATTATAGGATAGAAATAATAGTATAAAATATAATAGTTTTAGAATTTTTAATTTATAGTTACTGCTAGTTTATTATATTAAACCTAAAAACCTAGCTAAATATTTATACTTAATTATAACTTATAGTAATAGTAGCCTTTTTAATTACTATTTTTTAATAAACCTTTTATCTATTTTTAAAACTCTAATTACTTTTTAGATTATACCTATTATAGTAGCGCTGCGTAAGAATAGAATTTTTCTACTAAATTATAACGCGTTTAGCGTAAATAATATTTATTTAGTAATTTATAAATATTAGTATTTAATTTACCTTAAAAATTATATTAATTAAAAATATACCTTTAAAGTAGCTAATAAGAAAAGCTTTAAAAGCTTTTTATAATATACTAAGTATAGATAGCTATACTTATATATTATCTTTATTTATAATATTACTAATAATTTCTTAGATAAGGTACTAGAAAAGTAGCTTACGTATAAGTAAATTAGTTATTTTTTAGTATTTTTAAATTTCGCGTATAGCTTTAGCTATAATAAATTAGTATAATTTATAAATATAATTTTTAATACTTACTACTTAGTTTTACTTTTCTTTTTTTTTTTTTAGAAACTTTAGCTTTTATAAAAGAAATAAAAGCTTTACGCATAGCTTTTATAGCTAGTTTTTTTTTTAGTAGAGCTTTAGTAATTCTAAGTTTTTTTATATAAGCTATTTTTATATATCTATACGCTATTAGTAATAAAAAACTATAATAAAAATCTATAATAAATATATACTACTTAGTAGTTATAATTAAATACTATTTTTTTTCTACGTAATAAAAAGATTTTTTTTTTACGTAATTACCCTAAAATAAAATTAGTTATAAATAAAAGTAGTAAAAAGTAATAGTAAAATATATAGTAGTAGTATATTATTATAGTAGGTAGTTATATAAGTATATATATATATATATATATATATATATATATATATATATATATATAGTATAGGTAGATAAATAGGTAAGGATAAGGTAAAGTAGCGTATAGACTATCCTTTAGCGTTTTACTTATAAAAAAATTTTAGTAGCTTATATACTACGCCCTATAATAGGTAGTAGCTAATTCTTCCTTTTTTACTATATAACTATAACCTACCTACTTTTAAACTTACCTCTACGCTTAGCCTAATAATATATTTATACTATAGATAACCTTATAATTAAAAATAAGCCTACTAAAAAAAATAAAATTATAATTTTAGCTAGTTTTAAAAGAGAAAAGTAGTTTAAACTTACTAAAGTATTTATTATAAATTATTATTATAGTTATTTATTACTAATACTATTAGCGCTTTATTTCTAAGTAAGATGAAATTAATTAGGTAATTATATAACGTAAAGCTTTTAGAAATTAAGTTAGTTAACCTATAAATTTTAAAGCTAAATATAAAGGTATTTTTAGTAAATCTACGCGCGCTATCTATACTAGAAAGGTAGCTATATATTATAATAAAAAGTAAAAAGTACGTAAAAAAGCTAATACTAGTAACTACTCTACTTAATAATATTTTAAAAAAAAAGTCTAGGCTTTTAAAAATTATATTACTTTATTTAAAAATAATAAAAAAACCTAAATAAAAACTAAGCTTTAGAAGCTTATAGAAAAATATTTCTAAGAAAAAAAATCCTATAAGTATTACTTATTATTTTTAGCTTATACTTAAACCTTATACTAATAAAATATAGTTAAGTAGCTAGAAACTAAACTTAAATATATTTATAATAAATAAACTAAAATATATTATAAGGTTAATTAGCGCAAAATTTAATTAGCTATTAAAAAAAAAATCTACCTACTAGTAAAAAAAAAGAGGTTACCTTTAGTAACTACTTAGATTTTTAACTATTTAGTTCTAGTAGTATTTTAGAAAAAATTATAAAATAAAAGTACTAGAATAGTAAAGTAAAACTAGATATAAATAGTTAGGCTTTAAAGTAAAAGAAAAAAAAGTAGAAAAACTTTATAGCTAGGCTTTCTACTAAAGAGTTAATAATAGTATAAAATATAAATTAGTAGTAAGTTATTTATTATAGCTTTTTATTATAGTATTAATACTAATATACTTAGATTACGTAAACTAACACCTATTACTACTAAAAATAAAACGTTTTATAATAATAATACTCTATATTTTAAAAGTTATAATAAAGATAAGTATAAAAAAAAGATTAATTATAAGTTTAAAATTAATACTAAGCTTACTAAAAAGGATAAGTATAAAAATAAAAAGCGCTAAAGTTTTAAAACTAAGTTTAATAGCTTTAATAATTAAGTTTTATTATATATATACTATACTAATAAAAGTTAGTTCTTATAAATACCTATATTATAATTATATAACTTATATAATTTATAATATATTAATATTTATTAATAGTAGTTTATTATATATTCTAAATAGTAAATATAAGATTTAATCTCTAAGTAATACTTAGTAATAATTTTAAAACTATATATAAAATAAAATAAGTTTTACCCTTAAAGATTATAATTAAACTTTTTATAGTACTTTATAATATTCTATAGCACCTTTTTATAGTATTTTTACTATTAACTCTATCTATTTTTAAAAGTATATACTATACTATACCTATTTTTTTTACTATTATATTTTTTACTACTACTAATAGTTACTTTATTATAGATATTTATTATAAATATATTATTTTAGATTACTAAAATACTAGAAACTACTACTATTAGGTTCTTCTAATTTCTTAACTTATTAAAAGTTAAAGCCTTTTAATATATATAAGGTAAAAAAACTATAAATATTATACTTATATAGTACTTATAATTAAAAAATAAGTATATAAAAAAATATAAAGCTATAGTTATAGCTTAGGTAGGTTAGTAGGAAAAAATATAATAGGCTATAGAGTTTATAGGTTAGTATCCCTACTAAGGGTTATATACTTATACTAGTTAAGTATAGAAAGCCTTTAGTAAAGCTATAGATATTACTAGTAGTTACTTATAAGTATACTACTATAACTATAGATCTATAATATAACACCTAAACTTAAGTAGAATTAGTACTAAATATCTACTAAACTATCTTAATTTATATACGTATAAAACTACTACTATAGTAGTATATATAGTAGATTAAGCGCGCCTATAATTATACTTTAACTTTAAAAAAATTATATATAAAAGCTTATTTTTATATAAACTACTATAGCTTTTAAATAAAAGCTTATATAGGTAGTAATTAATAATAATTAGTCTTTTTATATAGTTAAGCAACTATTTTTTTAGTAATTTTTCTAATTTCTATAACTAAATATACTTTAGATTTCTAGGTATAAATTTAAAGTTATTTTTTAAGAGTAATTTAAATTAGCTAGATAGTAACTTTTTAATAACCTTCTCCCTACTACTAAAATATTAATTACTTTTAATACTTAGTCTACTAATAATTATATTAGCTTTTTAGCTATTAAGGTAGTATATATTATATTAAATTAGAGGCTTTAGGATAAATTACTTAATTTTATTTTTATTTATAGATAGTATACTAGTGCTTCTATAGTAGTAGAGCTTCTAAATATACTTTTATAAATAATAACTACCTAATAACTTTTTAATATTATATATAATAATATAGGTAATAATAGTACCTTTATAAAAATATTAAAAGGTAAGCTTTAAGAGTAGAATATTAGCTAGAACGCACAGAAAAATATAATACTATACCTAGTCTATATTATTAACCTTATTATCTAAAATATTATTTAGTATTTAAAACTAATAGCTCTAAATAACCTAGAAGAGAAAAACTAATTATAAAGGTAACATATCTAAAAAGTATAGACTACTATATCTATACCTAACTTACTTTATAAAGTACGTACGCTATATTTATTATAAATAGTTATTATAAACCAAATAATTTTAAAATTAAAGCTATCTATATAGTAATTAATATATCCCTCTAATATTTTAAGCGTTTCCTTATATTATAGAGTAGCCTACTACTAAAGTAGTAATTAACTATTATACGTAACGTTAAAATAAGGTAGAACTCTATATTTAATATATATAAGCGTATACTAAAGCTATAAAAATATATTAATAAGTAGTTAATAAAAAAAATTATAATAAAAATAACTACTTATACTACTAGTACCTAAAAAGGGAATAATGGTATAGATATTAATTTTAAAAACTTTTAAAAGCTCTAACTTACAGCTACTAAATAGTACTACCTAAAGCTTATTATAAGTATACTTTAAAAATTTAAATTAGTAACATTTTTCTTAAGTTAGACTAATAAGCTTTAGATTCTATTTATATAGCTTATATATAATAAACTCTTTAACTTTTTAGACGTAATAGAGAAAAAATTTAATAAAAATAATAATATAAACTATACTAATTAGCTAATAGCTATCTATGCTATAGTAAATAAGGGTAAAGTAAAGCTTAGTAAATATTATTTAAAAACTAATTAAGAGCATAAATATTTATTTAATATTATATTAGTTTTAAATCTAGCTTAGAAGCTTATAGTTTATAAGGTACGTTATTATAGATATTTATTATAGTAATATACTAATAAATTTAAAGGATTCTACTTAAGACCTATAAAATAAATATAACTACTACTAGTAATTTTTTAACTATATTAGTTAATATAACGTAGTAAATAACTAGAAAAATACCTTATTAAATTTACTTTAAAGGTCTTTCTAATTATATAGGAATAAGTAGTTTTAAAAATCCCTATTTCTATAATAAGAGTTATCTAGTAACGTTTTCTAACTATTTATATAAAATAATAAAATAAAAATAAACTCTACCTATTAAAAGGGTAAAAACTATTTTAGCACTTTATATATAAAAAAAAGTACTAAATAAGATATACTAAGCTAGTAGAGAAATAATAAAGACTAATATTTTTAACTAGCTAAAGTAGCTAAAAATATTCTAGTAATACTAATTATAGAGGTTATAGTTAAGCGCGTTTTTAATATTATAAAGAATATTATTAGGGACTAATAGTATTACTTTTTAGCTTAATTAGTATAGTAAATTATAATACTAAAGTACTTATATAGTAATAAAAAAGTATTAATTAAAAATCTAACTACTACTACTAATAAGCTACTATATAATAAAGTTAATAATTTATATAAGCTTCCTAATTAGTTTAACTACTCTTTAAATAATATAAATAGTAATTTTATAGAAAAAAATAACTAAAAAAAAGTTAACGTACCTTCTATATCTACACCTCCTATACTTATACTTTAAAAGTCTATACTTTAAAAGTCTATACTTTAGAGGTCTATACTTTAGAAGTCTACACCCCTAAGGTCTACGCTTTAGAAGTTTATACTTTAGGGTTCTATACTATAGAAAGCTTTATTATAAAAAAGATAGTAAATATAGCGTTATTTAGAGTTTCTAAATTATTAGCTATAATAACTATTTATAATAATTATTTAATAAATTCTATATACATATTTTATTTATATATATTTTTTTATCTTAAATATATATATAGATAATATATTACTATAACCTAAATAGGTATTATAACCTAACCTATACCTAAAGCTCCTACTACTTTAACCTAACTTATACTTATAGCTTATACGACCCTAACCTAACCTATACCCCCTAGTTACGTAACCCTAACCTAACCTATACCTACTAGTTATATAACCCTAACTTAACCTATACCTAACCCTTAGGTATACTATACCTATTTGCTACCCTAGCTACGTCTCTTTGCGTAAAAATAAGTAAACTAAAAAAAAAGTTAAAGGATACTATTTACTAAGCACGTAAGGACTAAAAGAGACCTACTTATAATATTAAGGATACCTCTAAATTAGATTTATTAGATAATAGACTACTTATTTTTTTTTATAAAATACGTAGAAATATTTTATACTTTATTAGAGGGGATAGCTCTATTTTTTTTATACTAAAATTAGAACCTTACTATTTAGATATTAGTATTTTTAAGGGCTCCTTTAATAAAAATATTAAGTAATAAATTACTATAGCTAAAACTAAGTTTAAAAAGTTATATACTACGTTTCTAGAAAAGTAGAATAAAATTAAATATTTATAGAATTATATAGCTAACGCTGCGTAAAAAGTAATTAACTATTATATACTAAATATACTAAAAGATAAGTAATACTTTAACTAAAAATAGTTATATAATAACTTATAAAAGGCCTTTAGGGTTATTAATAAGTAAGGCGCTATACTTAAAGATTTGCGTAATAGTAAGCTTAATTAAAAGATAGATAAAATATTAAGTATATAGTTATCCTAGTTTAATAATACTATTATCTATTTATATTTTAATAATATATTAAAAGTATTTTAGGCCTTTAGCGCTATTTTAAAATAGTTTAAAAAAGTAGCTATTAATAGCGCGCCTACTAGAGAAACCTAAGTATAATTATAAGTACGCCTACGTAAGGTTAAATTACGTTAATAAGTAGCGTATAAATAAAATAAGAATAAACTAACTAAGGCTTAGTTATTAAACTTATTAGGTAAGACTTCTAACGCCTACTAGAATAATAATAAGAAAAATAAGCTTATAAATAAGTATTATTAGCTTTTTAATTAGTTTAATATTATTAAAAAAAAGGGCTTTTACGTATACTACTTAAAAACTAGTTATACTACTAAAAATAATAAGGCTTCTTATAAAGGATAGAAAAAAATATTTTAGAAAAAAAAGTTAGCTAGCTTTAAAGCTATAAAGCTAAACGTATTAATTCTACTTATAAAGTTAGTAGAAAACTAAAGGTTTTTAATAATAGTTGCTGCTAGAGGCTTTTAAAGTATATATAGGTAATATTTTTATACTTAGCGCTAGGTTATAGTTATTTTATAAAAACTATAACTATATTAGCTACCCTACTACTAGTAGTTACCTTATCTAAGTTAGGCCTAGTAAGTCTAGGGCCCCCTAAACACCCTTCTTACGTACTATAAATAAAGTTTATTAGTTAAATAATAACGTACTATAGATAGGCTAAAGCTATAATATTAGCTAATACTAGGTATACTAGGTATATTATTAGTAAGGCCTATACTATAAAATATAAGCTTAATACTCTATAAGTAATATTTTTAGTTATACTTTAACTAGTAAATAGTTAATTTATTAGAAACTTTAATATTATAGTATAAGTTAAGTTTTAGGTAGGTAATTACGTTACTAAGAAATAGGTATAGGTATATAATATTGCTAGTGTAGACTATATACTAGGAATATTTTAGTTTAAAACCTATAATTCCTAAATTTCTTAGCTATTATAAATAATTACTTTTAGATCTAACTATTATATATAAAACTATCTACTATATAGTTTTTTTATTACTATATACTACTTAGTTAATAGCGCTAGTTAGTATAAAATATTAAAACTAAAACGTTGCAGATTAGATAGCATAAATATTACTATAGTTTTAGCTAAAGCTGCTATAACTTACCTATATTAAAAAAATGTATAAAGTACTTAGATTCTTCTAGAGCATTTTAAGTCCTTTAGTAAAGTAGCTAATACTTTAAAACTTAGCGCTGCTTCTCTATAATAAGAGAACTTTAATAAATTTTATAAAAAGCTTTAATAACCTCTTCTTATACTTAAAGAGCTTAAAAAAAAAGTACTATTAAAATATTATTATTTAATTAATTTTTAGAATTTAAAAAAAGCTTTAGAGCTACCTTCTAAATAACTTAGTATTAATTATAAAATAAAGCTGCAACTAGGATCTATACCTCTATATTAGAAGTTCTAGAGAATAACTAGGTAAAAAATAATAGTACTTTATAACTACCTACGTAGTAAGTTAGAGAAAAGATATATCTATAATAGTAAATCCCCCTACGCTGCACCTATATTAGTAGTTAAAAAACCTAAAAGAGGATTATAGGTATATATTAACTATTAGAAGCTAAACGTAATTACTATTAAAAATTAAAATATTCTTTCTTATATTTAAGAGACGTTAGCTTATATAACCTATATAAAGGTGTTCTCTAAGTTTAACGTTATTACTACTTTTAAAAAAGTACGTATTAGAAAAAAAAACTATAAAAAAATAGCTTTCTCTTATAGGTTTAGGTTATTTAAATATATTATTATGCCTTTTAGATTATGTAATACGCTAGGCACGTTTTAGAAGTAGGTTAACACCCTATTATAGAATTACTTAGATAAGTTCTACTTTATATATAGTAATAATATTATAGTTTTTAGTAAAAAAAAGGTGCTACCTATACTACGTACTACCTAAAAGTCTTTACTAAATTAAAAGAAGCTAGGTTATATTTAGACGCTAATAAGTGTAAGTTTAATATTAAAAAAGTAAAATATTTTAGAATAATTTTTACCTATAATAGACTAGAAATAGACCTAAATAAAATATCTATAGTTAAAAAATAAGTAACCCTAAAATTAGTAAAAGACGTCTAAGCCTTTATTAGCTTTACTAACTTTTATTAAAAATTTATTAAATTATTTTTAGTAATTATAAAACCCTTAAATAAACTAATATAATTAAAAAATAATAGTATCTTTTTTAAATAAACCCTATAGGTTAAGAACGCCTTTTAATAAATAAAAACAGCTTTTACGTTAGCACTAGTCCTTTATTACTTTAACCCTAATTTACCTACTATATTAGAAACTAACGCTTTTAACTAGGTAGTAAGTATAGTACTTAGTTAAATAAAGAATAGTATTATAAAACTAGTTACTTACTTTTTAATAAAGATATTAGATTAGGGCGTACGTACTTATTTATTTACTACTTATTAGCTTAACTAGAGGGGTATAGGTTATTTACTAAATATAAACTACTATAACTACTATATATACTTAGCACTATACTAGGTCCGTAGATATATATAGTTTTAGTCTAATAGGTAGGTTACTAGTTATATAGGTTACCTAAACACATACTATATATATAGAAACTATACTAGGTCTATAGATATATATAGTTCTTGTTAATAGGAACAGTCCTATTAAATAGTATAGCGCTCCTGTTTAGCTAACCTAGCTAGCTCTTATACAACTTAATAATTCTATTATTTATATACACATATATAGCCCGTATATATGTTACTTTTTTCTTAATTATATTTAAAAGAAATATTTAGTTAGCTAGGGGTTTAGTGTAGTTAGTTAAACCTAAGAAGATCTAAGGGTAAGAATAAAGAAGCTTTCTTACTATTTAATTTAGTCTACTTTTTTATTATATAATAAAAGGGAGTTTATATATATAGATCTAACTATAAAACTAGCCTAGCTCTAGTGTCTTATACGTACTAGAAAGGCTAGCTTTAGGGGATAGCTGCTTTATACGTTTAAAACGTATAGAATAGCTTTTACCTAAGGTTATATAATAAAGCGCCTTAATATACATTTACACTTACTGTACGTATGTACGGATAGTTCTAGTCTATTATATAGGTTACTTATTATATAAGTTTATAATAGGTACCTTCTATACTAATATAAAGGTTAAATTAAATAATAACTAATATAAGTAGTAATTATAGTAATTAAAAAAAACTAAAATCTAAAAAAGTAAAATAATAGAAATAATCTTAACTTATAAAGTTAATAATTAAAATTAAGCTCTACTATCTAGTAAAGTAATTAAGCTACCTTTTCTCTTACGCTAAAGGAGTTTTTTTTTATATATTAATTATCTAGTAACGTAGGTTACAAGCGAGCTGATTACATAAGTAAGCTAATTACTCTACCAAGCCCGCACTAGATTGCTCTACAAAATATGCGATATACTATAGGATTTAGACAAAATAGTATTCTACGACCCCTCTACATAATCTATAGATGTATCTGCTATAGTTTTATAAGTTCGCGCGTTATGCCTAGTCTTACCGTATTACCTATAGCGTCTTTAAGATAGCTTACCTAGTTTAGTACGCCTACCTTTCTTTACCTTCTTACTATTACTACGCGCCCTAAATTCTTATAGAAAGGCTAATTACTATCCTTCTTTAGCTATTAATACTCTTTAATTCTAAATACGCTTTCTTTTATATAATTTACGTCGCGTAGCGGCTTTATTAGCTACTTAAAGCTTAGCATTTTTCTTTTACACTAACACTAGCTTATACATAATTATAGCTGCGCCTTTTGCTAGCTTTTTAAACGCCTTAACTATAGATATTAGAAAGCTATCTATATGCTTTTAAATCTTCTACTTTACTAGCGTTAATTATAATCTAAATTCTAGAGTGTTTCTTAGCGTCTATAACTACTAGGAGTCCTTATTAATAATAGGTAGTAAAGGTGTATAAAGCTTAATATTAAGCTTTAATATTACCGCGTCTAGGTTAAAAGAAACTAAGCTAGCGCCTTAGAAGCCTTTTTAGATATTCTTTTTAGTAATTAAAGCCTTAAAAGTAGTAATAAAGTAAGGCAGAAACTTAGTTTTTATAATATAGGTAATCTAGTTGCGCATTAGATCCTTAGCTTAGCGCCTATACGCCTTCTTTAATAGAGCGAAACACCTTATATTAAGGGGCTATAAGAGATAGGACAAGTAAGTAGGCATATAAAGTGTAATAATCTTGTTAGCCTTATAGTAATCTTAGAATTTAAGTAAGTTATAGCTTTTATAGCTATTAATAATAAGTAGACGTACGGCACTAATAGTACGCTTTTTTATATACTTATTAAAGTACTTTAGCTACTATAAACTAAGCTTATTTATTATCTAGCCGTTCTTAGAGACTGCAATAACCTAGTTAGAAGGTAGATTCTCCTCCTTATACTAGGCGGAGAGGTGGTGCTTACCTTAGAAAATAATAAAAGGTAGGATTACCTAGCCTATTACGTTAATGCTTTAAATAACTATAGCCTACTTCTAGTTACTCTATTATACGCTCTTTAGCTGTCCTTAACGCTTAGAGCCTATAACTACTATTTTAGTTAATATTATACTTATTATAAAGCTAGACTCGTTAAAATTATAGGTGTCTTTATCCTAGATACCGTACTTAGATTTTATATTCTTTATAAGGCGGAACTAGCCCTATATAACCTTTAGATTCTTATAGAGGGCTCTCTTATAGTTATACTTTTAATTAAACTTTATTATAAGCTCTAGCTAGCGCTTAATAAAGTTTACAGCCTAGTTCTAGCCTACTAGTCTTAGGCCACGCTTAGCTTATAGGGAATTAGCTTTATCCGTTATAGCAGCGAGCCGGGATAGAAATCCTTAAGCGTCTAGGTTAAGTATATCTTAAAGAAGCACCTGCTCTTCTATTTTTAGAAGATTAATTAAATTAGGCGCGTAATCGCGTTAAAAGGTAGTTCCAGCACGTTATATACTTAGTGTACTTTAAGGCACGTTATAGATCTATGCAGCGCGTTATTAAAATAGTATTACGTCTTATTTAATAGCCTAAAGTATAAGCTATATTCTAGCCTCTCTTAATTCTAATAGCTAAGTAGGTTATTAAGACATTAAAGAAACTATTAGTTAATAGTATACTTTAGTGCGGGCTTAGCAGAGTAATTAGCTCGCTTATGTAATCAGCTCGCTTGTAACCTACGTTAACACTTAACCTAGTATTATAATTTTCTTACTTTCTCTAATATATTACTTTTTATTAATTATAAAAGTAAATATAAGTATATAATAATATATATAATAATAAAATAGAAAGGAAAAAAAAAAGTAGATATAAAAATAGAGCATTCTTATATAGTAATAATTTAGAGATATAAAAAAAAAATTAAAAAAAAAACTAGATAGTAAAATATAATACCTATAGGTAAGTAATAACTTATAATAATAATAAGAAATAAAAAAAAAATCTAGAAATTAAGACCTTATACTAGTATAAAGTAAAAAAATTTTATATAGGTTAGTTACTTTAGTATATACCTCCTTATTTTATAGCTTTATTCTATAAAAACTTTTTTACTATATACCTAATTAGCGTTAACTAAAGTTAGCCCTAGTTATAGTTACTTTTTTTTAGATTAGTTTTTTTAAATTTACTTAAGTTTATTATTAAATATCTATAATAGTTTATTAACTACTTACTATATACTAATATTAAAGTTATACTTAAAACTATTTTTACTACTACTATATTAACTATCTATATTAAAATATAATTAATTAGAGGTATTTATACTAGGGTCTACTTTAAATATTTTATACTTCTACTATTTATATATTTTTTAGTAATATATTACTATTTAGGTATTTTTTTAATAGTGTATAGTAATATACTTAGAAATTAATATACTAGTTACTTTAAGTCTAAATATACTCTAAAGCTTTTATAAAATTAATAAAAAGTTTTATACTTTTTAATAGTAAATTATATAAAAAATAGGTAAAGTAAATATAGGTAGTACTATACTAAAGAAAAAAAAAGTAATACTACTATACCTATTTAAGTAACTAGAAAG
The DNA here is from genome assembly GCA_003073855.1 of Periconia macrospinosa. Lineage (NCBI taxonomy): Eukaryota > Fungi > Ascomycota > Dothideomycetes > Pleosporales > Periconiaceae > Periconia > Periconia macrospinosa. The sequence goes on from KZ805700.1 coordinate 20,630, forward strand.
TAATAATTATAGCGTAGTAAGTATCTAGTAGGCCTTTATAAAGTATATATATATTTCTATACTAAGGTTTTTTATAGTTTATAAGTTATTTTATAGAGCTATATACTAAAGTAGTATTATTTAATAATATTAAGTAGTAGGACTAGGTAACTTATAAAAAATTTAGGGATTAGTAATTTATATATATCTAGGTAGGTATATAATATACTTTTATTTTATATTAAGCTATTACTTCTAAAGTTCCTTTAGCTAGTTTTTTTTCTAGTTCTAAGCTTTTATAAATTTCTATTTAAGTTTAGTATTTATACGGCGCTACTATATATAGTTATTAAATATATAATAAAACCTAGTTATTATTTTAGTATAGTTCTTAGTATCTTTATTATTTTATAAAACACTTTTTTAAATTATATCTATACTAATACTACTTATAGTAGCTTTCTTAATATTTAAGTTAATTATTAGAGGTTTCTAATAGGCGTAGCGGTAAAGTAGAGGGTAATATAACATAAATAAAGTAAAGACTTGTATTTTAGTAACTTATATAGTAGGTAATATATATTGTAGTACTGTAAGTCTAAAATCCTAAGGAAGGAATCCTTCCTCCTTATATGTAAAGCTTAGCTTAGCGCCAAGGCTTCTAGATTAATATATTTATAATATAAATTCTTTATTAGATAAAGAGTCTTTATTATAATATAAATAGTTTCTTTATTTATAGTTCTTTATTATACAAAGGGTCTTTATATAATAAAAAATATAAAATAAAGAACTTACTTATATCTTAATCTAGTTAGTTCTATTATATAAATAACTATCTAATAATAGTTTATTATATATATAGATTAATAACAATAGTATAAAGTAAACATAATAATGCTATTGTATATATAAAGTACAATACCTATTATATTTACATTATTTATACATTGTTAATATATAAGGGTATATTATATATATATATTAAATAAGGCTTAGATATAGGAATATCTAATATTAATATAGTAGAATTTTATATAATTACTAGGTTTAGCTAACTTACTATAGTAGAAATAGAATATTAGATATACCTAACGCTAAAAAAGCGCGTAGAGTAACTAATATATAATATTTCTCTATACTAGTTACTAAATAATAGAGTAGTATATAGTATAACTCTATTTTAAGTTCTTTTTACTATTAATTTTACGCATATAATAATAATTATTATTATTATTATTACTTTCATTCGTGGCTAACTACTACTAGGTGGCTTGGCTGGCTAGCTAGTTATTTACAGGCAAAGTGATAGGCCCACTAAAATTGTCTAGAAAATTCATAACAAAAACTAGAAAGGAAACCTTTAGATACAGGATTAAAACCTTCTAGGGTAATTGACGAAAAAACCTTAGAATTAGGTAGAAAAAAAAGTGATTAGTTAGATTAGGTGGGAGGGGTAGGATTCGAACCTACGGCTCTTGCTATCGGTGCCCCACATCGGTGAAAAACTTTTGGGTCCCTCAAGCCGGAGAGCGTACCTAGGCGCTTAACCACTGCGCCATCCCCCCCATATAATAATTATATATATTATATAATTTATTAAGAATAGTATAGAGATTCTTATTTTTAAAAATTTACTTAAAATATTTAATATTTACTATTCTATATTACTAAAATTTCTAGGTAGTATCTTATAGTTTTATAATTTTTATAATCCTATTAAAGTTAATAGTAGGTATATTAGTTTTTAGTAGAAATTAATAGCTCTTTAAGTAGTTAACTACTAATACTTTTTAAACGTATTTCTAGAAAAGACTTTAAGTTTCTAAGACTTTCTATATTTTAATTAGTTAATATAAGTTAATTACTATTATTTATAGTACTTAGGTAAGCTATTCTTAATTAATTATAGCTACTTATAGGCTAACTATAGTACTAAGTACTTTAAAATAGTAGAAGTATATTATACTTTTTAGGCGTAGGTAGGTAGCTAAATATTTAATAATATTATTATTAAATAAGATACCTTAGTATTTTTTTTTCTAGTTTTATATTTTCTAGTAGAAAGCACTATTAGGATTTATATATTTATATTTTATCTTTTAAGTTACTACTTAGAAATTTACTATATTTAGTTAGCTATTAATCTTTATATTAATATTAATAGCTATCTCTATAGGGTCCTTTATATTTTAAATTATATTTATTAATTTAGGTATTTTTTACTAAGTTTCTTTTAGAGCTTTCTAAGTATAAGTAGAAATTAAGGTAAAGTTAGGTATTATAAATAGTAACTAATAAAAGTAGTTTACTAGTTTATTTACTTATCTATTTTTATAAGCTAGTTATATTTATATAACTAATTTAGTAATACTTATAATACTACCTACTTAGCTTTAATAAGTACTTTAATTACTAAAGGGTAATAGGCGTATTAGACTAAAAAATATATTTTTTACTATTTTTTTAATAATTTTCTTTAGTATATTAATACTTATTAAAGTAGATTTATAAATAAAAAATATAACGTAACCGGCATACAAGTCGATTAGGTATACGAGTTAATCACTCTGCTAAGACCACACTAAAAATATAACCTTTAATAAAGAATTACAATACTAGCTTATATTAGGGCATCTAGAAAACTTTCCTAATAACCCCCCTAGCTTCTACGCGTCTTTTTAACAGGTGCGCGAGTTGTGCCTAGTCTTACCGCAGGTTTTACAGTGCCTTTAAAAGGGACTAGCCTCTCCTATGTACACCTTTTTTAACGCCTTCTTCCTATTACTACGCACCCTAAACTCCTTTAGAGCTACTAAGCGCTGGCCCTTTTTAACTATTAGCGTCCTTTCTACCTATATCTACTTTCTTTTATATAATTTACAACGCGTAGCGGCTTTGTTAGCAGCTTAAAGCTTAGCGACTTCCTTTTATACTAATACAAGCTTATGCGCTATAACGGCAGCGCCTTTAGTAAGCTTTTTAAAAGCCTTAACTATTAAAGTTAATAAACTATCTATATACCTCTAAATCCTCTCCTTTACCAGCGTTAACTAAGACCTAATTTCTAGGGTATTACTTAGGGTTTTAGACTCCTAGGGCTCTTTATTTAGAAGGGGTAGTGTTAGCGTCCTTAACTTTATATTAAGCTTTAATATTACAGCCTCTAGATTAAATAGGATTAGCCTAGCGCCTCTAAAGCCTCCTTATATATTACTTTTAGTAAAGGAATTGCAAAAAGCAGCAATAAAGTACGGTAAGAACTTAAGTTTTATAATATAGGTGATATAGTTGCGTATTAGCTGCTTGGCTTAGCGCCTATAGGCCTTTTTTAAAGGCGTAAAATAACTAACGTTAAGCGGCTATAGGAGGTGTAATAAGTATAGAGGCATATATAAGGTAATAATATTATGTTCCTTACAGTATTACTTAAATTTAAAAAAGTAGTAGCTTTTATAGCTATTAAGAATAAGTAGCCGCACTATACTAACTATACGCCTTATAGTATATTTATTAAAGTGCTTTAACCACGCTAAGGTAAGCTTATTTATTATCTAACCGTTCTTAGAGAGCCCTATTACCTATTTAGGGGGTAGTTAATTCTCTTTATACTATATAGATAGGTAGTGCTTACCCCTAAAGATAAGAAAGGGTAGGATTACCTATCTAGTTATATTAACGCTTTAAATTACAGTAACTTACTTTTAGTTACCCTACTAGAGGAGCTTTACTCTTCCTTAATACTTAGATAAGGTAATAATACTCCCTATTAATATTATACCTATTATAAAGCCTAACTTGTTAAAGTTGTACGTGTCTTTATTAAGGATACTATGCTTAGCTTTAGTATTCTCTACACAATAGAACTAATCTTAAATAAGCCTTAGATCCTTGTATTTTACTTTTTTATAGTTAGACTTTTAAATAGAAACTACTTTAAGCTTATTATAGCGCTTAACATACGCTAAGGCCTACTTCTTACCTACTAGGTCTTAGTTACGTTCGGCTAGCAAGGAATTAGCTATAGATTAGATATCCGTAAGCTGGAGTAGGAATCCTCGCTCGTCCCAGTTAAGTAGCTCCTAGAGAATTACTCCTTCTTTGTAGAAAGTAAGCTTTATTAAGTTAGGCGTGCAATTGCATTAAAAGGTCTTTCTAGCGCGTTAATTACTAATTATTAATTAAGGGATATTATAGATAGCTATAGCGCGTTGCTATAATAGTGTCGCGTCTTATTTAATAGCCTAAAGCGTAAGCTGTATTCTAGCTTCTTTTAACTCTAGCAGCTGTTAAGGTTATTAAGCCATCGCGTTATACTGTTAATAATAATATATTTTAGTAGGGTCTTAGCAGAGTAATCGACTCGTATGCCTAATCGACTCGTATGCCGGTTACGTTAGTAGATATTAGAATAGGCTATTTAATTATTAGATGCATCTCTAAGTTATATTCTTTTAGGCCCTTATTTAGTTATTCTTAAATAGTTTCTTTTATTTACTTAGCTAAGTATTTTTTTTTTTATTTAATCTATTTCTAGGTAATTAGGCTAGTTTTATTAAGGCTAACTTTAAATAAAGTTATACCTTATACTATAAGGTAATTATTTTTCTTTACTTTTTTAAACTAGTTATTCTTAAAATTTTTTACTATACCTTTTACTTTTATTAAGTTAGTAGCTATAATTCTTTAAATATATTTTATTAATTATTTAGTATTATAGAGTTATTTATATACTATAAATACTATAATATTAGCTAGATATTTTAGATATTAGAATTATTAAACTAAGTAACCTAGGGCTTTTATTAATAGTTATATATTCTAAAAGTAGTTATAATATACTTTAATTACTTTTAGATAGAAATAAAATAAGCCTTATTAGATTAGTACTATATTTTAGCTTAATCTAAGTTTTTTAGTATACTTAACATTCTATATATTAGTAGCTTTTATAACTAGGTATTATCTACTAAACTTAGTATATCTACTATAGAGTTTTATAACTTTAGTATTACTCTTAACTAATTTACTAAATACTTTAATTACTATTACTATCTTATTTATATATTTTATTATAAATTATATTAAAAGTCTATAAGTTATTAGTTACTAGCTTAAAAGTATTCCTTTAAGAATTTTATAAAAATTACTAACTATTTAGGTACCTATAATTAGTAATACTATATTGCAATAGTTATAAATATTTATACTTTTATTTTCTACTTTTAACATATTTTTTAATTATACTTATACTATACTACTCTTTAAACTACTTAATTAAGTAGATCTACTACTTAAAGTATTACTTTTTACCTATAAACTTTATCCTAATATTAGGGCTTTAGGTTTAGAAAGTATACTAAGTATTTATACTATTTCTATACTTATTTTTACTCTACGTAGTATAAGAAATAGTTTATTAGATAAGTATAGAAAGTAAGGTAAACTAGCATATAATAACTAAAAAAGTAATTATAACTAATTATCTACTTAATTGCAGTAAAATTTATAGTACTTACTTTTTTTTTATCTAAGCTATAGCGTTTATCTTTAGATTTATATTTATTTTTATCCTTAAATTTATACTTATTACTATTTTTTTCTATAGTTTTTATAAAACTTTACGCGTTAATAGCGCCTTTATTACTACTAACTAGCTTTTATACTTACTATAGATTTAAATTTAGAAGTTTTTATAGGCACTTATAGTTATATAACTAGTTTTAGTTAGTTATCTATTATTATAGGTTTATAGGTAGGTAGTGTAGTTATTAAATATATTAGTATAAAAGTTAATAGAGTAAGTAAAAAAAAAAAGTTATAGGCTTAGTTAATAAGATTTTATCTACCTATATAGTAGTAAAGATTCTTTTTACCTTTATATACGCGCGTTTAGTTAATTTTCTATTTTAAAAAGGTTATAATACTTTAGCTACTAGTTTTTTTAGCTTATAATAGTTTACTAGCGTAATAAACTAACGTTAACTAAGGTTAACTTTAGTTAATACTAATTAGTTACACCTATTACGCTAAGGATTTTTTACCCTTTTTTCTATCTTTTAACTATTATATATACTATCTATAACGTCACCGGCATGCGAGTCGATCAGGTAAGCGAGTCGATCACCTTTTTTACTAACAAAAAAAAGCCGTGCGTAACCGTGCATCTCCTTTATTATACTATAATAAATTCTAAAACTTTTATATATTATAAATATTATTATAAATAATCTAGATTTAAATTTTTAGAAATATTAACTAAGTGGTTCTAGAGATATATTAGATTTTAATAAAATTTCCTTTTTTTAGCCCCCACCTTTTAATATCTCTAAACCTACTTATTTAAATTTTCTAAAAATAAAGTATATTATAGATAGTATACTT
>KZ805701.1:4945-25528 GCA_003073855.1 Periconia macrospinosa
TTTTTTTTTTTTTTTGTCTGTACCAACGGAGGAGCTTATATATCTAGTTCCTAGGGACAGTTCCTAGGATGGCTGACCTGATACATTGAATGGTTCCGGCCTGATTCATATTCACTGGGCTTAGACGCTCTCGGGTAGCTTATTTGACAACCTTAAAATACTGTCTCTACAAATAGTAATATTAGGGTTTATTTTAGATAAATGCCTAAAAGGGCTTTAATACTAGTTTTACCTATAGAGACAGGCAAACCTCTCTGGAACGACTAGTTCCGGTTACAGTCGCTAGCCTGAGCAGTCGCTGCTTTAGCCTGAGCTGAAGGTGAGTCGCTTCGAGAGACGCCTGATCTGAGCCTGAGTACATATTAGAAGGTCCAAAACTGGACCTGCACAGCCCCTGAGCATGAATGAAGGGGCCTGTTTAGGGAACTCGACACTCGGCCATCCGTCTCTCGTCGCCCAAACCTCACCTTCTCTAACTGCCATCTACGTATTCAAAGCCTTGCAGAGGTAAGAAGGCAGTGTAGTTTATTACCTATGTCTTACTTTTGTATGCACCCTCAACGTTTATCCAGATCATTAATAAATATAGCTAGGTCCTGGTTGTTCCCTCTATGTTCGATAGTACAGCAAAAACTGACATGTTGGGTAGCACTCGAGCCATGTCAGGGTGGCAGAAATCAGCCTACATCTCCAGTGACGAGCTGAGTGACAGACTCAGCAGAGAGTGCAATTTCCGTACTCTCACCGCCGAACCCATGACTTTGGCCTGGTCCACGCACAGTGAGACTGGATTGGATCGGCCTGGAATTGAGGATGTGTTGGATGAGGGTATATTCATGCGAAGATAGACTCTTAGAGCATTGAACTACTCGACCTGCTGAGACAGGAGCCAACACCCATGCACCCGAAGAGGAGCTCGAGCTGCCGGAGAGGCGTGGTATTACGGCATGCCACGCTTATTAGTCGACAAGAGAGGGGATATGACGTGGTTTCTGTGCGAACAGGGCGCTGGCAGTGAGTTGAACGATCACGTTCGACTCTCAAACACGGCGCTGCCATGACCTCGTGAGCGGCTTAGGATTCATTTCGGAGTGGGGCAACTTCATGCGTAGACGTCATACGGAGTTTATTAGGCATGGATTCAAAGAAGAGCCAGGATCGGATGGTGATGAGGTGGCTAAATTTGATGGTAGAACTAGGTGGCGGAGATTCATGCATGTCGGAACAACTGCGACTTTGAGTTGGACGAAGCTGGCCATTCCCTAACATCGTGGAAAATCTTGACGAATTGTGTCCAGACCAATTCCCCGTAGGGCGTTCAGTCAAGAGGCGCAGCTTTCAGGCACACGCAGACCACAGTCAGGGAGAAAGATGACCCCAATTATGGCCCTCTTCCGGCGGAGCTAGCGGCAGACAGACCATACTTATTGGAGTGAGGCTTGTAATGGGATGGCATGGGGGGGGGGGGGGGGGGGGGGGGGGATTTGGAGGTGACGGAAGGCGACGGCGGTGTAGCCGAGAGCGACGCAGAGCACCTCTCATGTCCGCCGTCAAACCGTGCCCTACCCCGCCGCTTGGCCACCGAGGCCGCGTTCCAACGCTCGTTGTGCGCCATCCCCACTACCGAGACTGCAACACGCTCGTCAAGCTGCCCCCGACGATAGGGACACAGTCGACTACGATGTAGCCCTCACCATCTGCGGCATCATCTCCAACAACTAGAGCACCGGCTAGTTCGCCCGCTCACTCAGCCCACGGCAGCAACGTGTGCGAGCGAGGTGCGCCGTTGTCGCCACCGATGGCGACATCTTCTACTTTGTCAGCCATTGCATCTGTCAGTCACAGCCACAGTCAATTTGCGCGCCGCTGACAAGTCACTTTCTGCAGACAATTACTCCGTCTACGTCTCGTGGGGTCACTGGCGCGTCCCTGAAACCGACGCCGACCTCCCCTCCGCCTTCTCCACCCTCCCTATCGATCCCCCACCGCCCTCACTCCGCAACGGCGGCTATATGGAGGACCTTAAGAGCCGCGACTAGTCGTGCCGTGTCTCGGGCATTATGGACTTGCGCAAGCAAGCGAACATGGCCCTGGTAGGCGAGAGGGAGTAGGAATAGCAAGGCCTAGGTGTGCACGGTTCCATGCGATCAGTTATGTGCTTTGGAGGTAGGTGCTGAGGCGTGTAGCTTGCTCGCGGATTGGGGTTGGCCAGGTCAACTCCTGAGGCCATTGCGCCGCCATAGCTCCCAGTCGCGGTGGGCGCCGGGCCGGGGTGCTGGCTGTTCAACTGGCGTCTCGAGTGGGCGTTTGCGTGCTATAATTTGCGTTAATTCCAAAATTTGGGATTCTCACTGTTGTTGTCTTTTTGCGCAAATTCATGATATAACTTACCAATAGTGGCTGATATATCTGTGGCCGTGCGAAGCCTTTTGTCGCACTGGTATGTGCGAAAGTGGGATGCTAGGAATAATATATGATAAGGGGCAGAGTTGCATTGCGTGTGTTGTTGTGTCTTGGTCTAGGCACCCCGGCGCCAACTGAAGGTTCATCGGGGTTCGGTGAATCATTTTCGCCGATCGAGATAACTCCAGCTCCGAAGAATTTCCGGCTTGGCATAGCCTGCGCCACGCCTTCGGCATTTCGTCGCGTTCCTGCCTTCTCCTTCCGACCTCTCTCATCTCAACGAGCTTGAAACCCGACCCGCGTCGTTCTTACAACCTCTTTTTGATACCCTATCTCAATGGATTTGTGCGGCTCTTCATTCAGCCGCCTTTCACGTCGCCTTGTTCATTGACTATCCCAGCGTCTCGTTCTTCGCGCTTCCTCACCATGGCAGACGGGTCGAGATTGGAGATAATCAAGGCAAACCCTATTGGCAAAGGACTAAATGCCTTTCGCACCTCTTTCGAATCCACCAGCAGAGGCCTGGCTATCTCAGGCCTGAACGGGCCGTACAATATCAGTGGTGAAGGTACGGCATAATACCAACTCGCGGAAGTTCTCTAATATCAGCAGAATTGAGAAATTCCCTTCTTGACCTCATATTAGCTTTGCTAAGTCTCCCCGCATCTCGTTCGCTGCCCTCCGAAGGCAGTAACATAAACCTCTTTGGCGATCTATCGGTGTTGAATACGGCGGTCAACTCCGGAAATTTCGACATTGAGCGTATTTTACCCCTCCTTAGAGCGGTCCTCAACAACGAGCCCGATGAAGTCGTCTGGAACAATGTCTACGCCGCCGTCGCCGCGTCTACAGCATTCACAGTCGCCAAACCCACAACTCCTCCGCTGTCCGCCCCGTCCCTTACCGCCTCCTTCCAGCAGACGCCATGGCTGCACAACACGGGCAGCTTCGCGAACTCTACCGAACACCGCAAATATGTAGACGGCGTGCTAAAAGAGGAACTGGGACAACTATACGTCGGGATCCCTGGTTTCGTCGATGCCTACTTCGGAAGCGTCCCAGGTCTGAAGTCGGTAGCGCAGGCCGTGTTCGACAAGTGCAAAGAAGGGGATAATCCGCTCTACCAAGAGGAGAGCGGTTGGCAGGGCTGGCCTGAAGGCGCGAGGGAACGCGACGTCTTAAGCTGGTTTGCGCCTCTTACTGGCCAGCTCTTGGACTTCGCAGCAGAGAATCAGCCTGCCTCCAGGCTTCGACGGCGGCCACTGGCACAACCCCACCAGCCCGTGCAAGGCTCCACCGCCGACCGCAAGTTGGATGTCGGCTTCGTAGACGACCCGAGCGCCGGCGTTGACTCCAAGTGCCGTTGGTCGCAGATCCTCATACCAGGAGAACTCAAGAGCAATCCATTGGCAGACAAAGCGTCCAAAGCGTGGCTTGACCTGGGGCGGTATGCGAGAGAGGTGCTCGCCGCTCAGGATAGTCGTCGCTTCGTCCTTGGCTTTACGCTGTGTGGATCGCGCATGCGGCTGTGGGAATTTGACCGGCTGGGGGGGATTGCGTCCACGCAGTTCGACATCAACGAAGATGGGCTGCAGTTCGTGTCCGCCGTCCTCGGGTTCCTGTGGCTGAACGAGGAGCAGCTTGGATTCGACCCCACCATCGTTACCGCCGGGGACAAGCGGTACATCGAAATCAAACAGGGCACAGAGCGGCTCGTCATCGACAAGGTCATAAAACGCGTGCCTTGTGTTGCCGGTCGAGCGACAACCTGTTGGAAAGTCCATCGGGAAGGAGACGAATCACGAAAACCCTTTGTTGTCAAGGATTCATGGCAATTTCCGGAACGTGAGGAGGAGGGCGAGTTGCTGCGCGAGGCGACCGACAAGGATGTGGTCAATGTCGCGAGATACTATCACCATGAAACGGTTCATGTGGGTGGGAAGGATGACGACATCCGCGGAAGCGTTCGAAGAGACCTGGACATAACGAAAGCGACAAACTACAAGCCGGAAAGCTTGATGCCGCCTCCAAGCACCGCTGGACGTCGCATCTCGCGGATAGGTCGAAGCAGCAGCATCGCCGGGCGGAAGCGGTCCTCGAGCTGCACGGACGCCCCGTTGCCGCCTACCAAGCGAACCTGTTCGAGCTCCCCGACAAAGGACGACAGGGCTGCGACATCGAATCGAGTGCATCGCCGCGTCGTTGTCCGAGACTATGGGGAGGCCGTCTACAAAGCAAGCTCCCGGGCTAGTCTTCTTGCTGCGTTGGAAGGCTGCATCGAAGGATACGAGTCATTGCACACACGAGCCGGTATGCTACAATGCGATATCTCACCGAACAACCTTATGATGAACGAAGAGAATGATAACCCATCCTGGGGCGCGTTCTTAATCGACCTCGACCTTGCCATCAAGGAGCAGCGGGAGAAGTCTTCAGGAGCGCGAGGGAAGACCGGCACACGAGCATTCATGGCGATCGGTGCGCTTCTAGACGACGAAGAGCCACATTCATTCATGCACGATCTGGAGTCGTTCTTCTGGGTGTTCTTCTGGATATGTATTCACTACAACGGATCGCAAGAGAGGGTGGTACCACGGTTCGACAAATGGAATTTTGCGGATACGGAGGAGCTAGCTACGATGAAACTGGGGATTGTATCTGATGATGCAATCTTTCACAAAACCGCCCAGGAATACTTCACGGAATATTACCAGCCATTGATCCCTTACGTCAATAGATTGCGGAGGAAGGTATTCCCCAGTGGTGGGAGGTGGAGGGATCCAAATCCGAAGTTATGCTTTGAGATGAAAGAGATACTTCGGGCGGCACGGGATGACTTGAAGCAATTAGAGGAATAAGATCACCGGCGTGTTCGAGAACTATGAGGTACGATACGAAAGTAACGGGTCATGGATAAATCTATTTCTCAATTTCATGCTGCGTGCGCCGAGTGGCAAGTTGCCGCCCTCAAAAACACCCGTCTAACGTATACGCGATATGGCGCATTTGCTAAATCCCTCCCAGCCTTTGAAGCGCCTCGCGGCTCCTATCCCGAACTCAGCCAACCCCTGTCGCCCGCTCCAAAAGAACCCTGCTAAAGTCTTTCAAAGTCGAGCTAGGAGTTTAGCTCGTTTGCTGCGCAAACTGGCTGTGAAGCTATGTGTCGCTGCCGCAACACATACGGGGCCATGACGCTAGCCAGAGGAAAGTGTTAAGGCTAAGAAGCAGAATAGCGCACCTGCGCAGGAGCAACAGCTCCACGGTGCCGACGATGATTCGGGCTCCCGTATCAACATCGTAAACGCTTACGGAGCCCTGCACCATTGCCGCCGCCGTGGGAAGTTGGCACAGAGCCGCTCCTCGAGCTCAACCATCTCTGCATGCCGATAAACCCCTACTTCACAGCGTATAACAAGCCTTAAGTGCGCACGGTTCCATGCGATCAGTTATGTATCTAACGGTAGCGGAGGCTAGTTGTAGATAACTTGGCCTAAGATTGAACCCTTTAATTTCAACTCTATCTGGTGAAATGTGCGTATGTGGATACCGATACAGTGGTTCCCACAGTCGTTGACGGAATTCCTTTTTCGGCGATGTCATTGGAAGAAGCCACTTCAGTGTTGCTCCCTCTGGGGAAATGGCTCGATGCTTCGGACGAGCTCGCAAATTGTCTGATGATCCTCATACAGAGCATGATAAGCGTCATTATCGACCGACCATTTCTGGAATTCCGGAGGGAAATATCCCGAATGCTCCCAATCAATCACACACTTCACCGTTAACGTATTCGGGTCCATCCTCAGATTGTCGGGACCCAAATCGCCATGGGTGAATACGAACTCTTTGTACGAAGATGTCTTTGTGTTCCAGTGCGATCGTGTATCGTATTCCAGTATCCACGCCGGCGGCAGCACAAACCCGTCCAGTCCTGTTTTGTTGGAACGTAGCTTTGCGAGCTCGGGGAGAAGAACAGTCTGGATGAAGCGCTCGGCATTAGCCTTCGCAATATCCATGCATTTGTTGCATTCGCCGCCGCTGTTATGTTTCACACCACCCGGCTTCCGGCATTCCTTGCCGGCTTCACTCAGATCGATGCCGTCGACTCGGCTCATTTCTACGAACATGGATCCGTCATCGTTCTGGCCATACCGGATAAACTGGGGAATCGGGATTCTTGTTCGTTCAGCGAGCAGCTTCAGCGCCTTAGCCTCATTGATAATGCGCTCCGTTTTCCAATGTCGTGTATTGAACCACACATCCCCACAGGGTTGGGCGTAGTATTCCGTAGCGGTACGGGAGCGTTTCTTGAACGTGTAAGGGGAAAGTTCGTAGCCTGAGTGAATAGTTGTCCACGACTTAGTTGCCATAGTTATGTAATAGACCACCTAAGCGGTCTTTTGGATGGCGGGAAAGGACGATGAAAGTAATGGGCGCGTATGGCAGCGCGAGGCACCAGAAGCTCGAGGGGTTTAAGGTGGAACCTCTGGGTGAGGGCACGGTCCATCCTCCCCCGGAGAAACTTGAAACCGAGCTGCACCAACACGTAAATATACTAAGCTGTAATGATATTTCCTCCCATGAATCCACCACTCGGCCACTGCAACGCAATTTGTACGACAGCGAAGCTTGTTCCCATGACCAACTAGTGAGACGCAGACTTGAATGTACCCGGCCATGGGTGGACGCCATAAGCATCTAGCATGCGTGATGGCATCTTTACGATAACCGATTCCAGATGGATGACGGAAAACACGACAAACAGCGAGAACACAGTTTTTGGAAAACCCATTACAAAAGCATCAAAGCACATCTGTCAGTGGCCCCAACGGACTCTACAGGCCATCACGCGTCCCTCTGCGTCGATTTGGTACCTGCAGAGTCACCGTTGCGGCCGCGGCACACAGACCGACAAAATTTGCGAGCAAGCTACACAAAATAACACGTTCGTCGAACGCAGCAACAGCCCATCGAGCCGCGGCACGGCAACACGAGAGTGACGACGGAGCCCATATACTTCTACAGTCGCAACACACAACACCACAGTCACTGATGGGTTTCCTAGTCAGCCCATCGCCAACCGACAAAGTTTGCGACGTCCCACTTCGAGGAGCCCTTGACTAGAACGACATCACCTCTCACACGAATCACTTCACAGACACCCGGCATACTACCATTGGCGCCATACAATACTGCAGATTACCAGACAACCTCGTCCACTGTCGCTTCCACCCCGTGTCGAAGGGGTGGTTCCCCTTCGACACATCCGACAAAATCTGAGGAGATTCGCGCGAGAGCTCTCATTCTCAGTAGACTCGATAGCGCGCCGAAGCGGAACATTGCTTTCGTAGAGCTGCGTCATGACGAATTGCTGCTGCCGCTGCGTTCGGCGGCAGGTCACATAGGAACCTAGTGGGAGGCATCACAACACGGAAGAACATCGGAACTCAGAGCACATATTCCAAGCCCTGAGGGCACGAGGGCAAGCGAGCATAAATGACAGCTGAACACTAGGGGGAGACTGAAGGTATTGCGGTCACATCACACGAGGCAAAGCGCCTCTACCCGCCTAGAAGCACAGCGTTCATGTAGAAGGGTCATTGTCTAGATGTGCCAGTGGGCACATCTAGATAGGGGTTACAAGGAAAACGGCAGGCCTCTAGGGACAGATGGCTCTTGTTTACAGGAGTGAAGTGAGGTGCCGTGAATACTTTCATGTTCCCCGTCGCGTCGGCTGCCTGCCATGTCTGATAGCCGGGCATGGCTGTGGAAATTGCGGCTGAAACCGAGTAGGATAGAATGAATTCCAAGACTCAATGAGTCCACAATTTAGTCCAGCCCCATCCCAACCTCTTCTTCATTCATGAAGCTTCCTAGAATGCCGCTAGGTGGGATTGTGTGCTGTGGCAGTCTCACTGCAGCCCGCGGTATTGCAAGCGGCAAATGCTACGATTTGCTTGCCGGCATTTTGGCTGCAGGCCTGGCAAATGTGCGTGCTGGAGTTGAGCTGTACCCTGCAGTGCCAGCATGGTTTCTGAGGCATTGTGGCTGTTGGTGGACAGAATGTTAGTTTGTGGTTTGGCTTTGGCGATCGGGAGTTGGGGACTTGCCGGTAGTAAGTAGATATGGCGAGACAGGGTCTGGACTCGTGAATGGAGGATATTTTGGTTGTTCCTGGTGTTGAAAGCTGTTGCTGATGAAGCTCGCTTGGAAAACTGAATACAACAGCTGAGGTCACGTGTGCTTGGTAGTGCCTGGAGAGTTGGAATTTGCTTTAGCTTTGATGTCTACTTGACATAGCGTTGCACTAGCTTTATACACATCCCTCTCCTATGAATAGAGGTCTTTTCTTATCTTTACCGTCTCAATATCTGGACAGAATTGTTGCACCACTTGTGCTCTACCTCTGCGCTGCTGCCTGCGGAGATACTTCTCAATACGGATCAACTGGGATTAGCAAGCGGGTAAGTGCTAGGCAATGATCTGCAGCAGGACCTGTTAAAACTGCACGAAACTTAGCCGATAATTTTTTTCCCAAAGACGCAGGACAAATTCCCCGTAACCCATGGACCGTTGGTGACTCGATGAAAGGTGGTCTGTAACGACCCAGGGACACAGACACAAACCAACAGCAGCGCGCCCCTTGGAGCCCCCAAGCAAACATGCCAGAATACTCTACGTCATCCTAGGCAGCATCCCTCCTCACGAAAGCGCAAAACCGGTTCAAGTTGAAATAGGCCATCAGCGTCCGAGTTCCCGCTGCCAAGAATTACACAATGTACGCTATGATCGTACCGTGTGTCGCAATCCTCGCACCGTTCCAAGACCCCCGGGCTATGGGACGGTTACTCCTGTAAGTAACAAAGTAAATGATGGGAATCGTTCTCGTGCGTATGAACGAGTGACTTGGTGGGAACTTCCAACGTGCTCTTATCATATGCACTATTTGGTGCCACGCGCAGGTGGGATAAGATGGGCGTAACGGCACTTAGCTCTAGGAAAAGAACCTTAAAATGGAGAGAACATGAAAAGTATGCGGATAGGAGGAGAGGAGCGGTATTGACTAGACAAGGAGCCGAGGTGGCAGAAGAAATCCTCCGCGGGGGGGCTGCAGGATTGCACAGCCACACGGGAGGCTGTGCCACATCCTTAGTCATACTTCCTTTGTGGCTGAAGATCACTCAGGCTGCTGATCGCGAGCGCCGAAACCTCCATCATCGTCATGCAACCACGACGCGCACAACCACGACATATACGATAATCAGGACGGCCACGACGACCGCGAAGGACACTACGACGGCGACAAATACCGCGACAGACGCGACGACCATAGCTGGCCCCAAGACCGACAAATGACACGACAGCCGATGACAAGCATCGCAGACGGCAGCAGGAAGTCTCCCCAAAATAACGTTATAGTCAATATGACAACGGATAGACAACGGCAATTGCCCCTTTCTGCTACGGGCGCATGGGAGAGGATGGAGAAGTTCCTATCTCAACCTATAAAGGGCCGTAAAATTCGAACACAGATCAATGATGCCAAGGATATTTTGGACGAGTCACCAACCGGGACGAAACGCAAGTGATATCAGGCCTTTCTTCTCGACGTTTTGCGCAAGTGTGGACCGGTCTTCGTGGTACTGTGCGATATTAGCCTGGGGCAGGCCCAAATCGCCAACATGAATGCAGCAAGTCGTTCGTCTCTGTTGGGCATACTCGAAAAGAAAATGGGGCTTCCTCTTACCGCAAAGCTTGAAGATATGGTGCCAGCCCGATTGAAAGGTGTGTCGTAATATTGCGCTCGGTTTCGGCAGAGCTGATCTGCTAGATATTTATGTCACATCTCGTCCACGGCCTGCTGAGAGGAGTCGAGACCAGTACCACATCTACAAGTTCGCCACAATGGACATGACGGTGGGATCTGCAGAAACGAGCTCGTGTATCCGCTGAACCCTTCCCCTTCCACCAACGCGACTGCCCATAAGCGGCCCCATCGGACAAAGGAGACATGGAAGGTGAGGGAAGCAAGAAGCGAAGGAGGCATGGGCATCGCTAGTCGCCGAGAATATCGAGTGGTCACGCACCTCGGCCTTGGAGCAGCGGCGAGGAGCAGCATACAAGAGCGCTAGACATCGAGGATGTTTACATGGGGAGAGTGGGTCCATACAATGCGTGATGAGATGGAAGTCGTTGTTGGCCATAGCGTGAAAGGGTGCTTGGCGATGATGACAAAAGCATGGTGAGAAGTCCAGGTCATTAGTTAGTTACGAGTACATCGGAGATTGTGGTGAGTTTGCCTCCTTGGCTTCAGATGGAGCACATGGAGATGATTAACAATAACTGTAGATAGGTCTAGTTCCAGTCTGATATCGCGTCCAACGACAACTGCCTTCTTGACTGGTTTTAGAGCCACCAGTAAGTTTTCGGGACGCCACCGACAGGTTCTTGGAAGGAGCACCCTGATCGTGGAAGCCGAACATTAAAATCGAGCTGGGCCGGTGGCCTCTTAGTCGGCCCACCGGTAAGTGTCGACGGTCGAGCAAACACTCTCAAAGACGCTGGAGGACGTGGTGGGGCAGTGGCTATGGGGGAGGAGGAAAAATAAAAGCTAACAGAACTAAGAAGAACCATAACTTAATACATTCGCAGAATGGTTGCCGCTATAATTTCCAGAAGCCCCACCACAAGAAAGTAGATGCGCATCTTGGACGTTTTCGCTCCGTAAAGCCCATGGTCCTATGCTCCTTTCCTGATGATGTAGAACCATTGTAAACTAGTCCTGCTGAACGGTATTTGCTTCTCGTGAAAGAGTGTGCGATCGCGCGGGAAAAGGAGGTGATTATTGGACTTCAACCAGGAGATTAGATCTACCGCAACACAGTCAGGAAGCTAGCCATTAAATGAAGTCGAAGGTTCTTACTGGGTAGATGACCTTAAAACTGAGCGATCAGACTTGGCCAGAGCCAGCGCATGTCGTGCAAGAAACACCATCGTTGTTGCCCTTGCCATCGCAATCTTTGCATGGTGACATGTCGAAGTTGTCTAATGTGAGTAGCTAGTGAGATGTGTCCACGGTGGCCCGTGAAGAGAAATCGGAAGGATGTGAAAATAGGCGATGTTTAGCCGCCGCCAACCGATGCCCCGCCGCGCACATGACCAAGCGGAAAACATCTGAATCTGAGGCCATCCACTTCACCTCGTCGGATTGCGAACATACTCCAATCCCTCAATCAAAATAAATGGCGGAACACCCTGCCAACAAACTGTTTGGGTTCCACTGTTGTCCTGACCCTGCTATCGGAGAGCCCGTCGACGATTTTCGGAAGAATGGAGTACGAGGGTTGATGACCGACCATGGGCTTGAGTTTATCAAGACGTATGTGCGCGATAATGATGTGAGTCTCTAGTTTATTGATTCTATATCAGAACTGAAGCAATAGGGTAGGTGATTCGCGGATCTCTAGAATCAGACAACACGACTTGGCATTTAGCGTTTCTGGAAGCAATGTACCAACGACCGGGTTGTGCAGTCTGCTGGCTAGGCAAATGGCCATTGAAGGCCCGCGTGTTTCTTCTGCTAGGCAGAGGGTCGAAGATCTTGCTTTATAACGGCTCAGAGTCACTGGACAGGGAAAAGGATGAATTCGATATGTACATGATACCAGAGGCGATCCTAAAGGCCAAAATCGAGGACAAATCTATAGGGCGTTGCGAAATGAGATTGGAGGATGGCGGTGTGTAAGTAGTACAGCACGTCCTTTACCATACTCTGCTTACGCGACCAGACTCGCATACGATGGTCGGATGGCCTACGATTTGGTCAAAGGTTCACTCTTCGTATTTGGATTTGTTCCAGAGGAAATATCCGATAAATTTGCGAAAGGGAGAGAGAAACTGGTGCTTCCACAATCACTTAAGGATAAGGCAGACGAGTTAAGTACATCACGGACCAAATTTATCTTCCGGTTCGTGTAGAGCAAGCAAAAAGTTCCTCTGATGTGTCCTGGCATTTGATCCTCTATAAACATATTCGTGGAGCTGCATCGAAGGTATCTGGGTAAGCAGCGGCACTAGGGGGATACAATATATAGTAATGACGTATCTGATCAGCACTCGAATATCTCGAAGTTGGCGCAAAAAGAGCGTCGCTAATGCGTGGCGCAGCCCACATATCGAGACTGGCTCCGTCATCATACGCATCACTGACAGTTTGCTATTATGATATTAGCTCAAGTGTGCTATCTCCATATTAGATGGCTAACCTCGTTTGTGTCAACGCTTATCCGCACAACGGGCGGTCCATCTGAGTCATTGGACCGAGCCTGAGACGTGGCCGCTAGCTGGCCTTGCATATATCCATCGACATTCATCCCTGCATCTACAGCTTGGAACGGTTGATCTAGGACAGAGGTGTCTACGTCTGGATTCCATCATCAACGGCTGATGGTATAAGTTAACATTATCGAACTTACCTCTTTGAACAGGCATGCAAACCGTCTTTGACGTGGGTCTATAGATATTCGTGGGCACTAACGGCATGTTATCAATCTGAGGTTCGCTTGAGACGATACCTGAAGCATCCGTCGTGTTGCGTTCGTGAATCGTTTGAGGCTGCCAACTGGTAACGAAGGTAGGGTCATCTGCGCGAGAAACGATATAAGAATCTGCTGTCAGATTCGGATTATTCGCCACGGTTCCTACGCTTGGCTGTCCCGCGAAGAGGACGTTTGGATGCAAATCGATCGTCGTAACTGCAGCAGTTTCTCCCTGTGGCGCGCCAGTGCTTAGATCGGAAAGTGGAATGGGCGTCGGAGGAGAACCCTGTGATTGTACCACATACCCATTGTCCATCTCTATTGCAAGCTGCTGGTGGGACGGGCTTGACGTTGAAGTTTCCTGCGCGGATTTTGACACACCTTGGTCTATAGTCAGCCTACAATCAGCCCCTTGGGATGATTTCAGACGCACTGCCGTGCATCCCTTCTTGCCTGTCACCTGAGTGAGCAGTCATGCCCCAGCAACTAGATCGCAGTCGCTTGGCAGCATGGCCAAGGGTGCCTCCATCTGACATTGTTTCGTCTTTGAGTGTGGTTAGTCAAGCACCCAGTTATATTGTGGGTGAGAGTTTCGCCAACCTGATACGATGCCATTGTCTTCTTCACAAGCCGAAGGAGCCGTCCTGACGCTCTCTGGGACACCACAGTCTCTGTCTAACATTATTGGAGGAATTTGTCCTGTTATTCGTCGCTTGCATGTCGCCGGTCTCCCATCCGAGCGGGGTCTGGGGAAGTCCTCGTTGGGTTGAATAACACGTGCGATGTCAGGGGGTTTCTCTGTATTTTGTCAGTGGTTCTGGCTACAATTATCTGTGGCACCACTAACCGGTAGGTTTTACTGGCAAGTTCGTTTTCCGCCGTGTTCGG
Source organism: Periconia macrospinosa (assembly GCA_003073855.1). Taxonomy (NCBI): domain Eukaryota; kingdom Fungi; phylum Ascomycota; class Dothideomycetes; order Pleosporales; family Periconiaceae; genus Periconia; species Periconia macrospinosa. The sequence continues at coordinate 18,772 of KZ805701.1, forward strand.
GGTAGTAACCTCGAGGGATAACTTAAGTGCCTTCCTTCTCGAATCCGGAAATATGTTTGAACTGCTTCGTCGTACGATGCTTGTAGTTTGTCAAGTCTTGGCGTCCATTTCTTTGCAGTCGACAGCACTTTCCTGTACTCCTTTGTGTATAGGAACTTCACGAGCGTGTCGAGGTCATCGTCCGGTAGATTGCTAAACAGGCCCTGAGCTTGGCAAACGATTGCGGAAATCCCTGAAAACCCGACCTTTCTCTCGAGCAATTTGTATTTGCTGCCGTCACGCGTGCCTCGTTCTGCAACAACCTTGTCCTTAAATATTGCTGGTTGCCGGGCATAAGCAGCAATACTGTCATGCTTTCCATCCTGGGCAACCTTGAATGTTTCATATCCCGCTGACAGGTTGCGTTCTGCGCGACATCTGAGTAATTTGGCCGTTGGTGAGATTCTATCGACTTTCTTTAATTCACCTTGCTGGATATCTTGGATTCTGAAGTCTTCTCTTTCTGCTATCTTTCGAATGTTGGATTCATCTGAGTGACATACCGTCCAAGTTGATTCGAGGTCTTTGCATGCAGACGGCAGTCTCAGAAGGATTTTGCCGCAGGTTCCTTTCGGAAATTCGCTGAAATCAAGCTTGTTGTTGTCTGAGGAATGGTCATTAAAGTCCTCGCTGCCAGATGTCGATGTCGATGTGGCCGGTCCGGACTGAAATTGTGCCATGAATCGGATCAAGATATCCAATAATTCGCAGGCTCGTAGGACATTGGCTTCAGCTAATATGATAGTCTGGATCGCCTTTGCCACCTGCATCGTCGTTACCAGCGAGTCCGTCACTTTACGATTCAGCCGCGCCATAATTGTTGTGGATTGAGGAAGAGAAAGGAAGGGGCAACAAAAGATGCTTACTGAACTGGAACCAGTTCCCCTCCCCCGCCATCCGAAGGTGGCTGGGAAGTGCAGGGGTCATCCCAGCCCCAGCCAATCTCCAACTCTCAACAGGTTTTGAAAGCTCAGAAAGCTGTGGAACAACACCCATTGGCCGGTCATGCTAGGTCCTGCCGCTAAGTTAGTCGCGCATAACGGAGATATGGCCCATGCCGCTCGGGAACCCTGCGCAACGCTCCCCATTGCAGCCAACCTTTCTGCACTAAGCCTCGATCCCTTCGAACTTGAGCAGTAAACCTACTTCATGGAGATCGTCCTTCTAATTCGAGTGCTTCACTCTCGCATTGCATTACAGGTAAAGGGTGCCAATTCATCGGGACAATACTGTACGCATGGACTCCAGACACAGGCGCGAAAATGGGGAAAACAAGCCATATCACTACTCAGAGGATGGCTCAAGCTAATCCGCTGAGGTGTATAAAGTTCGGGCATTTCATCCTCTGAGTTAGAGAAAATCTCCAGCTTTCAGCCCCCAGCGCCTACCAACTTACTCCTATCGCATCCCTCTGGCCTTAGCTACCCTCAGATCAAGACCATCTCCTCATCACATCGAGCACGCGTCGGGTTCCTCGGAAGGTTCATCAGCCTGTGCTCGAAAGGTCTAAGAACGGTTGTTCACCCCTTGAGAACGATATATATGGGTGTAGCGATTCACTCTCACGCCTTTTCTGTTAACTCACCCACCCAAAGCACTCTCCAATATGGCTTCACTTGGCAACGCTAGCCCTACCCACAATCAGTCTTTCCTATTCGACCAGATGCCCCTTCTGGACCTCTTCTTCCCCGGTCTCCCCCCTGCAACCTCCCCTGCATGGTCCCTCCTAACTGGTGGTCCAAGCATCTACAGTCAGGCACTTTGCATCGGTGGTTTGCTTCTGTTGTTGGGGAAGTATGCTTCGGAATATTTGGGGACGTTGCTGGAAACCTACTTCTGTCAGTACATCCATCCTTCGCGACAATATTGACTCTTAACACACCTATAGCGTCAAAGATTGAGGTACCCTATACCGATGAGGCGTATGATATGCTCATTTTCTGGGTGTGCTCCCAGCCTTTTGCGCGATCGGCACGCACCTCCCTCGCTAAGATAGATCTCAAATCATCCGCGGAGCCTGGATCTCATGCCGAGAAGAAGCCACTGCACTATTCCCCCTGCAATGGTCGCTCATACTTTTGGCACAAACGCCGTCTATTTGTATTCAATCGCCAAAGAACTCAAGGAGAGTTCGGTAGTACCAGGGAGGAAGCCTGCATTTCGTACTTTGGGCGCAATCCTGCCGTTCTCCGGGAGCTTTTGAACGATTGCCGACGGTACTATTTGGAGTCGGTCAAGAACAAAACTTGTCTCTTTGAGCACCAAGGAGATAGGTGGAAAGCTTCCAAGCCAATGGCCAAGAGAGAGATGTCAACTGTGATTATCAACAGAGAGCTGAAAAAGATGTTGCTAGACGACGTAACTGAGTTCCTAGCCCCCCAAACTAGGGCTTGGTACTCCAGACGCGGCCTTCCTTATCAACGAGGGTACCTACTTCATGGACCACCCGGAACTGGAAAATCCAGCCTTTGCCTTTCCATGGCAGGACACTTCGATTTAGACGTTTACGTTCTTACTATGTCCAGTTTGGACGATCACTCCCTAAAATCTCTATTCGCCGAGCTCCCGCAGCACTGCATTGTCCTCGTCGAGGATGTCGACGCGACCGCTGTCCATCGAAAACCTGGCGATAGTGCGGATGCAAGCCAGAGCGTGGGCCATAATAGCCCTACCAATAAAAAGGTATCCCTGTCGACCCTTCTCAATGTTTTGGATGGCCTGGCATCATCCGAAGGCAGATTGTTGATCATGACAACCAACCATATCGAACGCCTAGATCCGGCACTCATACGTCCTGGCCGTGTGGACATGAAGGTAGAGCTCTACCTGGCCGATGAAGACATGATTAATCAGCTGTTCTATTTCGTCTACAACTCACCCTCAAACACCAACATTCGCGACGACGAATCGGAGACGGCCCTCCCTCAACCCGGGGAAGAAGGAGCCGTAGAGGACTGCGAGTTACTTCATTTGGGACAAGAGTTTGTGGCAAAGGTGCCGAAGCTAGAATTCAGTCCGGCTGAGATCTTGTCATTTTTACTGGCAAACAAGCATTCACCCCACCATGCTATTGCTAGTGTAGCGGCGTGGATGGAGAAGCTTAGAGAGGAGAGGGCGACATTGACAAGAACAACGTCGTGGGAGCTTGATGACGATGATGATCACTAACCGACTTTTTCTACTATGGAGTCATATCCACGGGGTTCGGGGCGATGCACTGGGGTAGGAGTCTCGAGAACGATAGAGCTATGGAGTATGATGAAGTACATTCCTTTCAAGCCTGTTATTCCCTCTGGCTGTTTTGATTGATTATGTAATACCTCCTCTCATTAGCTCGAATGATAAACGTATACTAATCCCTCTACCTCATTCAACTCAGCCTGTGCTGTCCGAAGTATCTCTTTCATCTCATCGTACAGCTTCGGATTCGGAACCCTCCACCTTCCGCCTCCAGGGAAAATCTTTCTCCGCAATCCGTTAACGCAAGGGATCAGTGGCTGGTAATACCGGCGTAAAGTTCTTTGCTGTGGTGATGAAATCTCTCTCGTCGCCAATCGATTGCCCATTGGACAATGAAAATAAACACGACAACAGCGAGGATCCCAAATTTTGGAATTAACGCAAATTATAGCATGCAAACGCTCACTCGAGACGCCAGTTGAACAGCCAGCACGCTAGACATGGACAAGTTCGAAGAGAACAGAGAGCAGATCCTACGGGACAATAAACCGTTCATCCCGCGTCAACTATCACCGTTGAGTTCACCAAGCATCAAGAATGGAATACACAAATCATGGTTTCAGCTGGCGCGGTTGCTTTTCCCCGAAGCTAGCGGTCCCAAACGTTACTGAAAATCGCCATTCTAGACGGAGTATATCAGCTTAAGAAATTACAAGTAGGCATCGTATGTTACCCATTACCGAACTAATTACCTAGGAGACGGTTTGAGGCCGTGAAGTCGACCGAGATCTCGACCGATCACGGCGCCTGACTTCAAGGAGAAAGAGGAACTCATGACCATCAAGCAATTCTCCAAGAGGCCGATCCAACCCATCTCGCACCCACGCAAGTGCCTCAAGTGGTTCGGTGTGATCAACGAAAAAGTTGGTATATACCGACGAAACAACTTCGTTTGTCTCCCCAGGATCAAAGAGACTACCACGTGGAGCGGCGTCTTTGACATACCCGATTGGAGATGCTTTCATGACAGCTGCCGCATGTTTGCGAATGAAGTCAAGGCGCACAGTGCCAATACCACCTATGACAAACTTAGTACTGATCCATAGTGTATGAACTAAAGTATGCACTTACTTCCGAACGCCTTTGCGGCTGCCAAACATGCAGCGGGGTGAGAACTCATAAGGCCGTAAAGTTCATCGTCATCCTGCCTAATTTGATTCAACAGACTGACTGCAATTCCACGCTCCCGAAAATGGCGATGGACAACCAACTGAGTGACCCAACACACAGTTCTACCATTATAGGTCCATCGACAGGCAAACACATTACCAGCAAGACGATCGCCAATGGTAACTCTAGCGTAAGAGCAGGCGGCACCCTGGGGTAGATACTGTGCTCGAAGCCGGTCTTTGCTGAGTCTCACACGACTCCCTATCATTACCATTAGTAAATGAGTGCAGAACAACTCAGCCCGGCTGACCTGGTTTCGCGAATGCACCTGATTTCGCGGCATCTTTGCCCCAGATCCCGTAGTTCGCTGTCTTCGCTGCCACCCCAAACGTCCACAAGCCCGTCTACCTCCCCACCGCTCAGTGATCTCAATGGTTCAATTCAATTCAGTTCGGGGGTCCGAACTGAATTGAACCGAGTCTTGGCGGTAAGTTCAGTTCAGTTACCGGTAATACCAAAATAAACCAGCACGTGATCTAGCGATATATGCTGTTAGAGGGAGGTGGAGGATAAGTAGTTCATACAGCTATTGCAGGATATTATACACTATGTCCTATCAACTTCATCAAATGCGTCAGCCGCTGGAGCCCCGAACCACGCCCGAAGGCACTCTACCGCTTCAATAATATCGTCAAGTAAGCGGTTCCGTCGGTCAGTAATTAGGAGCTTAGCGCTGCTAAACAGCCTCTCGCATTCATCAGACATTGGTGATATAGCTAACAGATCCAACGCAAACCGTGCGAGATCTCTTTGTGAATTGTATCTGTCGTTCCAATACTCAAGAGCCTTGTCGCCGTCGCAGAGACCTCCAGGGATAAGATCACTCTCGCAATACTGTTCGTATAGATCAACGTTGCGGGGTGCGCTGATTCGGATGCGTTTGTGATTATATTGTCGCTCAAACGTCCGTGATGCTATAGGTGGGGTTGTGTAGGTATCCCGCTGCTCATCACTGTTGACGGAATATTGCCCTTGGTACTCTTCCTCCCAAAGCTTCTTTACTGCAGTTTGAGCGCGTTGAAACCACTCCTTCTTCTCAGGGCTATTGCTGTGCACCCACTCTTGCTCAAACCAAGCCCATTTCACGCGTGGATCCAGTACCTGAGCAGCATAATAAGCTGGTGGAAGATCATAGTCTTCTGGATACTGCTTCTGTCAATTGAGCTGCTTATTTGAGTAGTACTCCTCGCATTTCTCCCAAGCAGCCTCCGCGCAAGCCGCTAAATAGTGGTACGTAAACTGCTCCTTCTGTTCCTTCCTCCTTCTATAAGTATCCGACGCAAGGCCTTCGTAATGACACTTGGAATTATCAATCTCGGTAAGGAGGCAGTCTAGCGTGGAGAACCAGTCAGAGAGGTAGGTTCATTTACCTTGGGTAATCATTGTCGCCTCAAAGAAGTCATGGAGTGCTGTATGGATCTCCTCAAGTTCGAACCAATGCTGTGGTTCAAGTACGAAGCCTTTGCAGTCTTTTGTGCCTTTTAGAGCTACATGCTACAAACAGAAGAGATTGAGACGCTCTCGAACATTAAGAGCGCGTGTAATTGAGTAATACCATGAGTTCCAGCGTGTAGAGTTGCTTTGAATCAACTATTACAGATAGTTATTAGATCCTATTCAACAGGGAAGCAGCAAGGAATAATAATAAACCGAAGCGCTCACCTCTAATTTATCAAACTCAGCCAGATCGCCGCCGCAGCGAATACTCGCAAACTCTTCACGTCGCTGAGGAGTACATCGAATATATCGGACAAGGTTCTGGAGTCTGCCAAGGCAGCCCTGCTTCCGCCAGTGGCAGACTCCGCAACAAGCAATCCAGATTGGTCCGATTGATTGAATTGATTGACATAACCAATTCAATCAAGCCAATCTGAAGCTACATAATTTAGGTGGCAATCCAATCTAAGAGATGAAAATTGATTGACTTGATTGTATCAATGGCGAGTTTAATAACTGTTTGTACCACTTTCGGTAATGTACGATACTATGCCTTGAGGAACGAAGAGACGAAAGGCTCTTAGAGGACGCGAGAACGCAAGAACGCAAGAAAAAAGCAAAAAAACTTGACCCCCAGAACACAACATTCACGTGCTTTTTCACGTGTTTTTCACGTGGTCATTGCCTAAATAGGATGACTTCTCTTACGTCATTGATTGCTTGATTTTTTTGGGTCATTACCTGGAAAAAACCGTGATCCTCTCTCCCTCCGCCCCGCGCCTTCGCTTACCATGCAAAAGAATAAGGGCCTCCTGGAAAAAAAAATAGAAAAACAAAAAAAGGATAAAAAAAAGGCTCCTTTTTTGTTTTC
>KZ805702.1:0-26779 GCA_003073855.1 Periconia macrospinosa
TGCAATTCTACCACTACTACTACCCCATTCAGCACACACACGCCACGCCACGCAACGCAACGCATAACAATACCCCCCCTCAACCCTCGTCCTCCAAGATTCACACAATCCCATCAAAACCCACCAAACCATCCATCCCAACCCCTCCTTCCCTCTCTCCCCCACACTCCCCCTCCCCCACACGCCCTTCCTTGCTCAGCCTCATCTCTCCTCCTTACTGTATACACCACCCACCCATCCACCCACCCACCTACCAGGATCCATCCCATCCATCCCTTCAATCCCGTAAACGCAATCCTAAAGCAAGGAAATTCCCATCTGTACACTCCCTTCCTTTTATACCATAACTAAGTTTGATACTCCGCGAGCGAACGCGCCACCGGAAACACCGGGTGGATGGGGATTTTTTTTAGTTTTGTAGATCGCTTGGCGGGGGTGAGGCTTTGATGATGGGCTGTTTGCGGTAAGGGGAGCGGAGTAGGGGAGATGGGAGGAAGGAAAGCAAGGGTGATCGTTGGGCGTGGGTGTGTGTGTGTTTGCGTTAGGGGGGAATGGGGATAAAGGGAGGAACTGGAGTTTTGTTGAAGATGGGTGGGGGGTTTATGGGGAAGAAGGTGAGGGATAGAGAGGGGATAGGAAGGGTTGGTTTGTTTATGTGCGTTCGCCTCTTTTTTGCTATTATTATTGTTGTTGTTGCTTTCGGGGACAGGCTGGTATTTACGTAGTAGACCTTGAATTAAAGAAAACGATAAGAAAAACGAAAAACAGGCGTAACTAGAAACCGTAGGCCTGCCTATCTACCTCATATTGATATAACCTAAAACAATTTACATATACAAGTAGACATCCTCATTCCAAATGGTATACATACATACCTCAGTGCTATGTGATTCCAACACCTAGAGAGAGAAAATACCCCATTCGACAATCCCCACGTACGCTTTTGAACTTTCACATATAAACATATTTCCCTTATAGCTTACCTACCTAACTAATTGCTGGTTAGTTCATTGATAATCCTATACACAGGAATCCCCCTAAGATTCTATCAATGTTACTTAATGTGGTATTTACTAGATTTAAGGGGTTTTCTAATGTTGAAGTATGTCGAGGTGAAGTTGGTATCTAGCCTTAGAAAGTTAAGGAAATAGTTGGGATTCGTTTGTTATTTCTTATTCTTATTCTTGTCAGTTTAATGATATTCCTAAGACTATGGGTTCTAAAAAGAACAGAAGAATAGGAATTGGGAATAGGCCAATGTTGGGAGTTTTAGATAAATGGGGGGTTTTTTTTTTGAACTTGTTTCTTTTGCTTTCAATAATATCTTTCAATCCATCAATCATCTGCTTTAATCCATTAGAGACATAATCAAGCAATCTCTACACCTGCCGTGCGGTGTTTGTGCAGATTAGAAATTCCAACGAGAGCGCGAACAATCTATAAATATAACCCCAAAACGTCCTGTATCATCATCATCGCCGAACATGAGTTCCCCAACTCTATACTCCCCGACTTCTTCACCCATCTTTCTCTTTTCCATGGTTTATATTTACTCATTTATTTATTCATTCATTTCATTTGCCATAATTATAAATCAAACCGCGCACAGCAGCGCAGCGCAGGGCAGCGCAGACTAAAATCCCTCATCCCAATCCCCCCCCCCCGGAAATAAAAAAAAATAACTTTAGAAAAATCCCCACAATACTCCACCCAACCCATACCTTTCAAAACACTCCCATCTCAGATCTTACCGAGTACTCGGGAATAGGTTATCGAAGCTAAATAATTCCAGATCGACGAACGAACCAACACAGCTTGAGGTGGTGGATGGGTGGGTTTTTGGGTGGGGACGGGCCGAAACGTCAGGACGAACGAGTGTTTCTTCTGTTGGCTAAGGATAGTATACTTATGGGATTCGTTTGTTTTTATCGATGTTAGTTAGTTCTATATTTAACTTTTCTGTGGAGAAGTTTTTTTGCGTGGGGGGGGGGTTTTTTTTTGGGTGTTTGGGTGGAGTGATGGGATGGATTAATGGGATGGATCAATGGGTTTACATACTGGGGAAAGAGGGAGAGGGAGGATTGATCATTGAGAGCATGATGCTAATGTTATCAAATACGCAATTGTTGAAAGTTACTTCCTACCGTTCTGCTTTTTTTGTTTGCTTGTTACATGTTTCCTTTGAGATGATTTTGTGAGGTAGGATCCCTTTCTAAAGAAGAAGAAAAGTTGAAACTCGAATAAAGACACTGCATGTACTGTGGCTGTACAAACTGGTTAGTTATTTAACCATCGCGTTGCTTCTCTGGCGCCGAGTATGATAGCCCATCATGAAATTGATACTCTGACACCCATTTCTTATGTAGGATTCGACGTTTGTTTGTTTAAACGTGACTAGTCGTCCCGATATGATCAATGTGCCTCAAGCGTTGGACTTTGTTGTGGATTTACATAGAGATTTTAGAACTCCTTGACAGTTCGAGCAGGTATCGGAATCGGTCTCCATCAACTACACATTGCCTTCACCTGAAAAAGAACTCAAGGCCCAGTCGCAAAGAGGGGATTTCCGTGTCTCCTCTGCTCGTCATCTTCATTCTGGCTGAGCGTTTTTGTTTTTGCTCATCCCAATGCTTCGACTCGATTCTATCATACAGCAAACATCCGGTATAGTACTCGTACACAGATAGAAGATTTTTCCTGGGCTTTCTCACCCATTCTTCGCGAAGCGACATCACCAGCCCAAACATCGAAAAAATGCCAAAAGTATAAACACAACATATCCAAGAAAGGAACGCCGCAGCCCATGCAAGCCCACTATTTTACTCGTGACCCAATCTACCACTACCTCTTCCCCTCACTCGCAAGCACCTCCGCCTTCTTCCCCTGCAACTTCCCGTTCTCATCCAGCCCCCACCACTCCTTGTGCTTCCTGCGCGCCTCCTCAAGTTTCCGCTGGTGCTCCTCACGCTTCTCCCTACGCTCTCCCGCAAGCTGGAACCACTGGGCGCGCGCGCGATCCAGCTCATCCTGTCCCTGGTACTGCAGCATGCAGCTGTTCATTGTGAGTTTCTGGGCGCGACACGCCCAGGCGAGGGTTATGGTGCGGCCGGTTGCGCAAGCGGCGAAGGCTGTTCAAATTTCGGGTTAGCAAAGCGCATTTGGGGTGGAGAGCGGAGGAGAGGCGTACCTGCTATCTCATCTGCGCATTTTGAGCGCACGTTTGCGTAGTACAGGTCTCGCACTTGTTGTTCTTGCGGGGCGGATAGCGGAGTGGGATTTGAAGGGAGTCTGATGGAAGGATTTGAGGTAGCGCTTGGGGTCGGGGAGCTTGTTGAGGATGCCATTGGCGGTATGGCCCCGGTGGGTACTTGCAACGCCGTGGTGAGAGGAGGGTTTTGGACCGTGATCAGAGAGGGAGGGTCCGGTTCGGAACGTAAGGCTTGGCCAGGGAGAGAGCAATTGGATGGTTGGCGGAGGTCTCCGTTCCCGATTGAGGCTGCGCGAAGCTTGGATGATTGTGGAGGTTCTTGGGGTTGGTGGTGAGAGGTTTGGAAGCTGGAGAGATGGGGAGCATAGGTGCTAGATAGGGAGCTTTGGGCGTTGAGATATAGTTAGAGCTAGGCTTAAAAGGGAAGGGGCCATGAGACAGAAGCAACCACACCCCGTTTCTCTACATACACCTCAGTTTCTACACTTTAATGTCATTCATACGAACAACTTTCAGATGGCAAATACGATAAAAGTGATTTAAACATTACCCAAGATATCATTCAACGCTTTGATGATCAAGTAAAAGTCATGAGCCAAAGTGCGCCTTCCCCCTTCTACCCACACCATGGCAGCCTCCTTCCGCAATACCTGGACACCTGCTTCTCCAAATGGAAACGGAAAACGACCGGAAACACGCCACCATGAATCTCTTTCAGTCCTCAAGTTTGCTTGGTCGACCTTCCACTCCCTCCCTACCCGGCGGAAAACCCTCCTTGTCACCACCTTCATTCTCGGCGTCTTCCTAACCACCATGCTCAAGCATGAATCCATCCTCTGGCTGCTCGCCTCCACAGCCGGAACGACTCCCATGGTAGGATGGGGCCAGGGGACTTCGTTCGACTACCCGGGACTCCGCTTCGACATCCACGACCGCAAGTTCCAAATCACCATCTTCAGCGACTTACACCTAGGCGACCAGGCCCGACCCGGCACAGACAACAAGACCATCTCCGTCATGAAAGATGTCCTCGATGCGGAACCTGGAACCGATCTCGTCGTTTTGAACGGCGACTTGATTTCGTGCGAGTACATCGCTCCCGACTCGGCCAATGGCATGATCGACAAAGTCATCGACCCCTTACTCAAAAGAAAAATGCCGTTTTCTGCGACATTTGGAAACCACGATATGAGCAAGACATGTGATACGCGCGCGGTAGCAAAGCATATGCGTGAAAAGGCGAATGCGAAAGTCAAGGGGCATCGCAAAGTCACGTGGACAGAGAACGCGGTGGCCGGCGAGTATCACGACGTGGGGACGAGCAATTACTACATCCCTATCTACTCTGCTGGAGGCGGTGGTAACCCCAAGTTGAAGATGCTGCTGTGGTTTTTTGACAGCAAAGGCGGGAATCGGTATCAGCCGCAGGGGGTTGATGTGCCCGTGACGGACATGGTGGACGAGAAGGTACGTTCGTGTTGTATCCCATCCGCATTTTTCTCCACAACAAAGAATGTCAAGGGAAAAATATCTAACGCAACCCTAGGTCATATCCTGGTTCAAGCTGACCCGCGACCAAATCCGTCTCTCCAACAACAACATCCCCATCCCCAGCCTAGCCTTCATCCACATCCCGCCCTCGATAACCGAAGCCTTCCGCAAAAGCGGGCTCCGCACCGAACAAACCGAACCCGGTCTCAACGACGAAATCATCAGCGTCCTCGCAGACGGCATTCCCGGCGGCGACCGCGCTTTCTTGCAAGCCCTCCTCGAAACAGACGGCCTGATGGCCGTCTTCTCCGGCCACGACCACCGCATCGATTGGTGCATGAAGTACCCGTCCTCCTCTTCCACAACTTCTTCCACCCATAGCGACGCATTCGCCGCAATGCCGCACGTCGAAGGGAGCAATTTGCATATATGCTTTAATCGACACTCGGGGTATGGGGGGTACTCGGATTTTGAGCGCGGAGGACGACATGTTGTCGTCGATGAAGATGTGGTCGATCGCTATCTTGCTTCGTACCCGCCGCGCGCGCCGCGCTCGCTTCGCTCTTTTCCTCCTGCCCGAAAATCAAAGAAGAGGAAAGTGGACGTGGAGAGGGAGAAGAAATTGGAGCTGCAGACGTGGATTAGGCTTGAGAGTGGCGGCGTGTCGGGGAATGTTAGTTTGAATGCTACGTTTGGGACGGACTTGTATGACGAGGTTGCGAGGGAGAAGACGTTTTTTGCGGAGGGGAAGATTCTGGATGGTGGTGGTGGGGATGGGGGTGGGAATGGGAGTATGATGAGTGTGAGTTTTGAGATGACGGCTACGAAGAGTGTTGATGGTTTGGGAGGGAGACTTACAACGACAACGATGATGATGGGTGGTGTAGCATCATCTTCTCTGTCCTCGTCGACAGCCGCCGCGGTTTCTTCACCATCGCCGTCTGCGAATTCTGCACCGCCGCCGCGCCTTGTTTGGGGGTTTGCGTTGTGAGGTGGGGAGATTTGATGGTATTGTTGTTGCAACATTATATAAACCCGGGTTTGGGTTGGTTGTGGAATAGGTAATGGGGGGGGGGGTTTTTTTTTGGTTTATGGGTTCAGAAGTGTTATATGGGTATATGAAGTATATGGATATGTAGTAGTTCCGTAGGTTATTGGTTTAATAGATGGGTTATGTACTTTTGGATAATTAGGTAGGGTTATGTATGTGGAGTTAGATGATTCATGTTGATATGTAGGTTTAAGTAAGTACATATGTAAGTTAGATACCCCCCTCTATGAATCATCAGCATTCTATATATTAAGTCCATACTTGCCTTACCTGTGGTGTAGCATTAGTGTAGAATATTAGGATTTATATATGTTGTTTCTTGTTTCTTATTTCTTGATTTTTCTTATTTTTTTTTTAACTTCTTCTAAAGGGCTTCCTTCACTAATTTTCAATTCGTATTTTTAAAAAAAAGTAAAAAATTTTTAAGTCTAAGAAGAAAAAAGGCCGAAAAAAGGGAGGACATAAATAAAAACAAAATTTTAATAATCCTTTTAATTTTTTTTCCCTAACTACTCATATTCCCACTCTTTCTTTCTCTTTCTCTTTCTCTGTTCGCTGTTTGTTTGTTCTTGAAGTACTTACTTATTCCTTTCCCCCCCCCTTTTTTCCCTTTTGGTTGTCCGTCCCTAGATATATAATTCCTCTCTCTCAAGCTATGTACATAGCTTACAAGCTGTTTTTTGTTTTTGTTTTTTTTGTCCACTCCACACAAGACAAGACAAGAACCATTTCCTTACTTCCGCGCACGCACGCACGCACGCACGCACATGAAAAGTGTGTACGTATGCTCTTCTTTTTTTTTTCGGTCCACACGCGCGCGCGAAAAAGGCAGACAGGACTAGACAGACTGACCATGTTGGAGAGAGAGAGAGAGAGAGGGGGGGGGGGGGGGGGGGGGAGTCTGAATGATCTAGATGCTCCCTCCCCCTGGCCACGTACAAGTGTAAAACGACGGGTACACCCAACGATGCCCAGACGTTCCTTGCTTGACTTGCAATCAGTGTTGATTCTCGTATCGATGGATTTGGGGGCATGAAATTTTCAATGCTGGGGGGGTTCCTCTCTCAACCTTTTTTCTCTCTCCACGTAAATAATGTGTCTGTGTGTGTGTTTTTTTCTTTGTACCAGACGACTTATCACAGCTCATCCATTCGTCATATTGGTATCCTGTCCCGACGCTCCTCCATCCCCCTTACTCGACGTCCCCGTCCCCATAACCTCCTCAAACAACTCCTCATCATCGTCCTCATCATCCATACCCCTCATAAGCGTATCCCCATCGGCGGCCCCGGGTAACCCACCTACCGGTCCACCAACTCCAACACCTCCCGCGTTGTTATTATTCGACCCGGAATCCGGCATATCGTCGTCTTCCTCGTCCTCCCAGGCCTCGCGCACGCCGTACCCGACGCCTGTGAAGCAGTAGCGCTCGGGCGGGAGGCGGATCCCCCATTCCTTCTCGACGCGCGGGAGCGCGACGCGGTTGCGCTCCGAGGCGACTTCGCTCATGAATTCCTTGGGGAGCGTGGACGTGAATTGCGAGGCTGCGCGCGCCGCGACCGCTGTGCGCAGCGCGTTCAGCGAGATGCCGCCGCTGTCGTCGTCGTTCTTGGTGGCTTTGCCTCGCCCGCCGCCGGATGTGTTGGCATGCGGAGGCGGGGGTTCGTACGAAAGTGCGTCTGAGAGGATGCCGGAGGTGTAGCGGTACGAGAAGTCGAGCAGTTGCAGTGGTACGCGTTCCGTGTAGGCGTGCACGCCCATGTTGGCGAGGATGAGGTGGATGAGGCGCGCGTCGCGAGGGCGTTTGCTGGTTCCTGCATCTTGGAGAGAGGTTGAGGGAAAGGAGGGGTTGGCGGGCGCAGTGGCGGATGTTGTGGTGGAGGTGAAGGTGCCGTTGGTTTGGGAGGCTTGCTGGGTGTTGGGTTGGGTGGAGGAGGCGGTGGGTGGGCTGGGGTTGCCGGCGTTGCCTGTTGTTGGCGGTGTTGAGATGCCGTTTGTTAATTGCTCTCCTGCAGGTGACGCCATGGTGAAGACGAAGGGTTGATGTGTCGATGGATGGAGCGGGAGGTGGTGAAGTGAGGAAGCGGATGTTAGGTGAGGTCGAGCTTGGACTCCCGAAGTTGGCGCGAACCACTCACAATGCGTTCATCTCAACCACACCCCATAGCTTACATGTACAAAGAGAAAAGGATACACAGCAAACTGAAGTGACAAATGAGAGAAAACTCCACACGACTAACGTGATCCAAAATGGCATTGATATGTACGTTTCATGAATATTATTTATATTACTAGACAAGTCACTCTGCCTCTCTCGGATCGTTCTCATCCTCGTCGCCCGTAGTCTCGCTTGCAATGCTCTCGTGCAAACTGGGCGTTTTATCACCCCTTTTGCCCATCCGCTTGATGGAGCTCCAGCTAAGCGCACTGCTCTTGTCCTTGGGTGTGCCAATCGACGGGCTGTGTCCAGGACTGTCCGTGTCCTTCAACATGAGCTTACCATGGTCCTCGTCAACCTCGTCGGGAGTGACTGCTTCGCTCGACTTCTTCGACAAGAGAAAGTTCTTGCCTTTGCCGAATTGCAAAAATTGGCTGGTGCTGCTCTTACGCGACAGCTTTTGCATAAACGACTCTTTGTTGAATGGGGCGAGATGCTGAGAGTCCGAAGTCAGCGACACTGTCCGTTCCAACGACTCGCGTGGAGATGCGTCCGAGTACTCGGTAGTGGTGATGGAGCGGTTGTCGCGAGACCGGCGGGGATCCATATTCTCGTCCTCGGCAGCTGCAGGTGCCTTTTCCTTGCCTTTGCGGGAGCTCTTATCTGCCTTTCGGGCTTCTTTTTCTGCCTTTTTAGCCTCCTTTTCGGCTGCCTTCTCTGCCGCCTTCTTGGCCTTTTCTGCTTTATCCTCCCTGCCAAAAACGCTGGTGAATTGTGGCGCCGCTGGATTGAGTTGTTTGGGTGGAGTTGGTGGTATCATGCCCGAAGGCGGCATATACGACGCAGAGGACTGTGGGCGTGTTCCAATGGGTGCTTGTTGCGTGGGGGATCGAGAGGTAGAAGGGAGGTCTGGAAGGTCACCGTGAAGCAAGTCCTCGTTGACTAGACTCACAGCCGAGCCGTGCTGCATCGATGGCCGCCGCGAGGGCATTCTCGACCACGAAGAAGTGCTTGTATTGTTGACGCTCCAGTCTACACCCAGTGGGCTGCTTCTAGCATTGAATGCATCCACTGTCCACCCAAAGCGCGTGTGACTTTCCGTAGACGGCCGCGGGAGGCCGAGTGCATCGGCCGAATTAGCTGATCCCTGTCTCGAAGAGGAAGGTCTGTCATGTCCTGGCGCGGATGTTAGCCAAGGGTCAGCTTTCATACCGAACATGTTGAAGGCGCGTCTGCGCGTTGCAACATGCGTGGGACTTTCAGACGACGTGGACTCGGCAGGCAGTGTGTTTGTTCTCGTAGGCATGAATGCATTGTACCATGCTCCAGATGAGTGGCTTCCTCGACGGCCCTGTGTTCCAATGGGGTCCAAACTCCCCGCTTCCTGACGAGGCAAAGACCGGCTTTGGGAAGGCTTGAGAGACCCCAAGGGATGACCTTGGTCGGAGATTGTCTTACCACGCTGTCTGTGCAGTCCAAACAAGTTGCTGAACCGGGTCGTTGGTGGCGGGTTCCGCAGCGAGCTCGACGTCGATCGTATCGAACGCCTATCGCTGTCTATGGCGGCATTGTCGGTAGAGGGAAAGAAGCCTAGTTGACCAGAGCTATCTCTGGGACTGGCAAAGGGAGACCGACTCTGCACGGACGCAGGGGAGCTTGGTATCTCTCCTCGCTCGAGCGTGCCCGGGGCACCGAGACCGGGGAGAATGTGGTGGAGATTGGGCGAGGGGTTGAGTGATTTCTGGGGCGGTGCTAAATCATCGTTGTCGTCTTCTGCGTCAGTGAGGCCGCTGTCGTCGCCGAATAGTCCAGAAGGCAGAAGAGCACCGGCGGTAGGGCTCATCGGCGCGCCTCCGGTGAGGATGTCGATATCCGCCTGAGAGAAGGAACTGCCACGGGCACTTGGCGGAGGAGGCAAAGCCATGCCATTGACGGGATTGAAGTAGGGGGTGATGGTGTTGTATGAAGGGGCCGACGTGGTTGGCAGGCTGCTGTTGAAAGGTGCTGTCGTGGTATGCACAAAACCGATGGGTGCCGCAGATATCAGCGGTTCTCGCATGCTAACAGGTCGAGGCTGAGGAGGACTGGTGCGCCGGGCTGGGACAAATTCGGGAGCCATCCCCGACATTTGCGGCTGGCTCAGGCGGCGCTGTTGCAAGAATTGCAGTCGCTGAGAAGCTTCATGATTGATGCGCTCGGCTTCGTTGAAGATTGTCCACGCTTCAGCGTACTGCTTCTGCAGACTGTGGAACAGCTCCGCCCATTTGCGGTCTTCTTCTGCAATCTCCGCACCGTCCTGGACATCTCCACCCTCTTCGCCCTCTTCAAGCTTCTTTCTCTGTTCTTCCAGCACTTTGATCTGAGTGCCCTTCTCCCGGATGACATCCTCCAGGCTCTTGTTGGTCTGCAGCTCATCGGCCAACTTCTTCTTCAATTCGTCGGTCCGCTCTTGGGAAGATTTCTCGTATTCAATGCGTTCTTTGGTCAATGCCTCGGTGGCAGCGCGGAATTCCACCGTCTCGCGGGCCCATCGAGCGACATCGTCTTTTGCCTTTTGCCTCTCCGCCTCCTTTTGCCGCAGCAGCTTTTCCTGTTGCGCCTTTCGTCCTTGCGCGGCAGCATTTTGGCGCTCCAGGCCCGCCACCTCTTTCCGCAAGTCTCGACTGATCTCGTCCTTCTCCTTCAGCGCCGCCTTTTTCTCGTCTCGCTTTTCCACCAAAATTGCCTTTTGAGTAACAAATTCCTCCTCTTCATCCTGAATCTGCCGTTCCATGTCATCGAGTTCGCGGCGGAGGCTATCCAGCTTTTCGGTAAGGACCTTGATTGATTCCATCGAGTCGGCGGCTTCTTGCGCAGAGCGGGCTTGCTCCGCGGTCTGAGAAGCTGGCGAGTTCCGTCTTCCTGGGTCGGAGCGTCTCGTGCGCGTAACACTGTTGCTGTGCTCTCGGGTCATGACGGGTGCCGTGCTGGTGGGCACCATGACATCGACGAGGTTCTTGTTGGGGCGAATGATGGGGGTGGGATTGTAGTCTTCATCTTGGTTGTCTCGGTGGTCTTTCTGCGGGGCGGTGCTGTAGAACTGTTCCGACTCGGCGGGTAGGGTGCGGAGGCGTATGGGGACACTCGGGGCCTGGAAGTTTGCGGTGTTCAGTGTGACAATCCGTATCACATAGTGGTGACTGGGCTGTAGATTTTCGATTGTAACGGACGTTTCCTGGGGGGCGACATCGCCGATATCGATGCCGTTGATGCGGATCACGTATTTGACGACCGAGGCGCGCTGGTCCGGGGGTTTCCAGTGCAGCAACACGCCATCAGCCTTGATGCCAGCGAGCGAGACGAGGGGCGCAACGGGGACTTCGAGACCGAGGAGGTTGACGAGCTCTTCGACGGGTTTGGAGAGAACGCGGTAGGCACGGAAGGCGACCCTAGAAATATGGACGTCAGCATTTCTCGGGTGAATATTGTGGGGATGCGGACCAGAAAAGAGCGAGCACGACGCAGGCGGTTTTGAGCCATCCCGAAGACAAGAAGACGAGGCCCTCGATGTTATAGCGGGCGACGTCGGGAGGCCAGAACAGCAGCGGCTGGAGGTTGTGCAGGTGGGCAGACATGACTGCTGGGTCCTGCACTCTGCGCCTCCTTGTGCTGTGGGTGGGGGTATGGGATGGGGTGGTGGTGAAGTGTGGGTAAGGAATGACAGTACATGAGAAGAATCAAGCAAACATTGTTTGTGAGTTGACTAGCGAGTGTCGGGAGGCGTCAAAGCGGTGATGCTTGCGGATCACGTGAGTAAAAGGGACTGCCTAGGGAAGGGAAGGAGGAAGGGGCGATGGGGCCGACTCGGGCTTGGCGCGGGCTGATTGCTTCTTTCATCATCATGCATACTGTTACCTCAATATCAACGCAACTCTACCTTGACTACCTCCACTCCCATCAATCTCTTGTCTGATATCAAAATGACTACTACTACTACTACTACTACAGAACGCGTGTTCAATTGAAATGTCTTGCAGATGCATCACGACTTCGCATTCCATTCTGCCAGCGGTTGAGCCTCGTGCGCCTCAACACATGCATGCTCATACGCCCGTCACAGATGCTGGCCAAGGCTACCCACGAATAACCTTTTGTACTGCGCAGAACACTGGCATGGCCGGCTACAAGGCAACCTTATTTCTCGCATAGCGGCGGATGAAAATCCAAAAGAATAAGCAGGGGGGGAATCCGACAGAAGGAATCCCATGACTAGGCGACTGGCCCGTGATACATTATCTTCGGTGCATGCCTTGCCTCGCCTCGATACATCTGTGCGTGCTTTGCTTGCTGCGTCTGCTCGCTCTCACATGCTCAACGGCGCCCCCGACTCGACCCCATAACACTTTCGCACAACACAGCTACATACAATCCATCATCCTTGCGCCCACCAACAGACATACTTACCACGCACTACACTGCACGCCTTGAAATCCTCGCATTCTCACTCCTCTCAACCAAACCTACATACACGCCCACTTTTCCCCCTCTAACCCTTTCCGAATTCCGCTTTCCGATTTTCCACCTCCGACTCCGACTTTTTCACCCCGACAGACAGCAAACCTTGCCCCATCCCGACGACAGCCTGCGGGCTAGCGACGCTTCACCATGAACTACGTGCGATCCATCACCGGCACCGTGTCCAAGGGCTGGAATTCCATCAACCCGGCCACCCTGAGCGGCGCAATCGACGTCATTGTCGTCGAGCAAGAAGATGGCTCGCTCGCATGTTCCCCGTTCCACGTCCGTTTTGGCAAATACCAGATCCTGCGCCCCTCCGACAAGAAGGTCCAGTTCACCGTCAATGGAGAGAAGCAGGACTACGCCATGAAGCTCGGCGAGGGCGGCGAGGCCTTCTTCGTCTTCGAAACCTCGGCCGCCATCCCCGAAGAAATGCAGACCTCCCCCCTCGCATCCCCCTCATCCAGTCCCGAACAGAAACCACTGGAGCGCACAAACACAGACATTGGAGAGCCTGAGCCTCTTGAGCTGGACGGGGCCAGCGGACGCCGGGCCACCATCACGACTACAAGGCGGCCAGAGCTGCTCGTCCAACGTCCAAAGTCGGGCGACTGGTCCGGTATACAAGTCCCCCGCGCCCAGAGCGAAGATATCCTGCCTACCGCGAAATCACCATTTGCCCATGAATTCGAGGACAAGGAGCACGCGCCCATACAAATCAGCAAGGATGAGGCAACAGCATGGAACCGCCCCAAACGCGCAACCAGCCCACCCCCGCTGTCCGTCGATGAAGCCATGGCCCGCGCCATTGCCCTTTCCAAGAAGCTCTTCACATCCAATATCCCCAACAAAGTCACCGAGAGCGGAGATTTGATGCTGGACATGACGGGCTACAAAAGCAGCGACGAAGAGGCTTTGCGGGCCGAGGTCATTGCGAGAAAAGTGCTCGCTGACGAGGTGGAAGGAAACTACGATATCGGTGCTCTAATAGGCGCAGACGAGAACGGAAATTTGTGGATCTACAGCAGTGAAGAGGCAAAGGCGGCAGCCATGCAAAAGTCGGGCATAGCAGTGCTCAATGAGGAAAGCATGCGATCTGCAGACGCAGTATCTGATCCCGGCTACCACAGCGACGACGCGGATAGCGACACGGTCGAGAAATTCCCCGCGCATATGCGAAGAGACTCAGACAGCGGAATTGGCCTCGTCACTCCGCCCGACTCACCAGACGCCGCGAGCGGCGAGACCAAAAGCTACGCCAAAACCCTCCGCCTCACCAGCGACCAGCTCAAAGCGCTCAACCTTAAACCTGGGGCCAACACCGTCAGCTTCACCGTGAACCGCTCGACCTGCACCGCCTTCATGTTCTACTGGCAGCACGACGTACCCATCGTCATCTCCGACATTGACGGCACAATCACCAAATCCGACGCTCTCGGCCACGTCCTCAACGTGATCGGCCGCGACTGGACGCACCAGGGCGTCGCAAAACTCTACACCGACATCGTTACCAACGGCTACAACATCTTCTACCTGACCTCCCGCTCCATCGGCCTAGCAGACACCACGCGCGCCTACCTCAACGGCGTGGTGCAAGAAACGTACCGCCTCCCGAAAGGTCCCGTCATCATGAGCCCAGACCGCACCATTGCCGCCCTCCGCCGCGAAATCTACCTCCGCAAGCCTGAGGTCTTCAAAATGGCCTGCCTGCGCGACATCATGAACCTCTTCGGCAAACCGCCCGGCCAGACCCCGTTCTACGCCGGCTTCGGGAACCGCTTCACCGATGCGCTGAGTTACCGCTCCGTCAACATACCTTCGACCCGCATCTTCACCATCAACTCCAACGCCGAGGTCTCGCTCGACGTCCTTTCTTTGAACAGCTACAAAACCGGATACGCATCCATGCGCGAGATTGTCGATCACTTCTTCCCGCCCGTCGGCTTGCTCGTCCCGTCAGGAGGTGAAGCCTTTACGGACTTTAATTACTGGCGCGAACGCCCGCTGGACCTGGAGGATTTTACGGACTCGGAGAGCGAGGAGGATGAGGATGTTGGTGGCGGGGTTGAGGCGGGGAGTGTCAGGAGCGAGGATGAGGGGTCGCTTGCTGACGATGATGAGGAGGAAGAGGAGGAAGAGGGGGAAGAGGAAGAGGATATGGAGGCCAGTTTTATGACGCAGGGGGATGAGGAGGAAGACGAAGAGGAAGAGGAAGACGAGGAGGAGGATGGCGGCGTGCATGTTGATGTTCAAGGCGTGGCGTTGGAAGCCTCGATTGTGGAGAGTGTGGAGGGAGAGCAATCGGAAGACGAGGAGGAAGAGGAAGACGGTGAGAGCGAGGAAGATGACGAAGATGACGTCGCATCCCCTCAACCCAACACCCCCACAAAGAACCTCTCCGGTCTCCGCGGTCGTCTGGAAGAACTCGAAATCGAGCAGCAACAACAAAGGCAAACAAAACCCCCGCCGCCTCCTCCATCCTTCAACGTCAAGGACGTGCGGTAGTCGTTTTCCGTTTTCCGAGTTCTTTTTTTTGGCGTGTGTGTGAGGGGTGTATTAAATTTTTTTTAAGCGTGTTGTTTTGTCGAGCATTAGAGCATTAAGCATTAGAGCATTAATCATGCAAAAAGAAAAAAGCCCCCAGGTTCAAGTTTAAAGTCTCGGGGTTTTTTGTTGTAGTGTAGCGTTTTTTTCGTTTTTTTGTAATTGCATCTTTTTGTTTTGGCATGTTTCTTTCTTTCTTTCTTTTTGCATTTAACCTAGAGAAAGAGGGAGTTAGTTATTACATTGTTCTTATATTTATGTTTCTGTTTACGTTTTTTTTCCCCCTTGTAAATAATAAGAGCATATAGGTACTATTTTGTTAGGTAGGTAATTAATATATATATATATATATATACACTTGGAAATAGTAGTAGGGGATATATTTACCTTACCTTACTTTACCTTACCTTACCTACGTCTATATATATATATGTGTGTGTGTGTATGTGTGTATATACATATATTATTTTCCAACTTACATACTAGCTACCATTATCCTAGCCAGGACTTAAACGCGTAAAACTAACGCAGGATTCTGTAAAAGAAAGGGTAGAGGAATAATTTATATAGGTACTTTCAAGGGCAGGGTAGGTGGAGAAGAGGAGTTTATAGGATAAGGAAATAGCGTAGTAGGTATATTTACGTATAAGTAAAGTAGCGAAGTTAAGGTAAGGTAGGTAGGTGTACTTAGAGTATTAGTAAAAGGATAAGAAAAAAAGATAGAAGATTTAATAGAAGGGGTTAATATATATATTAGAGAGGAGGGAGAAAATTAATAGGGGGAGTAATAGGTTTTAGTAGGGGAATATAGGTAAGTAGGTAGGTAAGTAAGTAGGTATAGATAAAGGTAGATTTAGAGGGTTAGTAGGGTTAGGAGAAAAAGGGAAGGAAAAAAAAAAAAAAAAAAAAGAAAAAAAAAATACCGTTTTTTTTCATACATGTAGTAAAGCAACTCTACGTCCCCTACTTTACTTATATATTTCTATAGATTAAATAGTAGTTTAAAGTAATATTAGAAATAAAACAACGGTAGAAATAGAATATTCGGCTAGAGAAGGTGAAGCAGCAGCAGGAAGTTTTTGGCTCTGAAGCCACTACCAGATGGAGCCGCATCTCGAGCGATATCGCAGACCGTAACGCCAAAGACTGTCGCAAGCGGTGGTCCAAGCTGACAAGTACAAGGAAGGGCATGTGGACGGCCCAGGAAGATGGTCTGTTGCGGGATGCCATCCAAAACTATGGTACTCAGTGGGCACAGGTCGCGAGGATGGTGCAGACTAGAAACGCGGACCGTACGTACCCTTTGACTAGCACACCTTATCTGATAAATTACCAGAGTGCGCAAAGCGATGGCAACACTGCCTAGATCCTTCTCTGGACCGAAGCGAATGGACCAAGGAGAATGATTCCCTGCTGCTACTAGCCGTCGAAGTCCACAGTACAAATTGGACAGTAATTAGAGATACGGTATTTCCGGGACGCTCGACCACGAACTTGAAAAATAGGTACGTCGTCCAAGTCCTGAACGATCCGTTGCAGCTGCAGCTTACATTGATCTCTTCATCTAGGCACATTGCCGTCCTTCGACGATGCTCCCAAGGCACCGGTTCCCACAGCAATGCTTCTGATTCCTGCGGTCCAAATGAACGAGGGCTGTTCGACGACCACGTTTTCGACGCAAGCGAAAGCGACTCCGCCAGCAGCAGCAGTGACAGACACAGTCCGCAAACCTTAACGTCGTCATCTGGGGCTTTCGATCCGCATGCTGCTGCAGTCAGTCACGTCGTCTCCCGTCCAAACAACACCCTTCTGGGATATTGCCACTTTGGCTGCAGATCCTAGCTACGCAAACCCGAATACGAGTATGAATAATGCCATGGGAAACAATGCTTTCATACCGCAATACCCCACAATCCCATCACCGGCATCTCCTTCGTTGCATGACAGAGGTAGTACGCATCAGTCTTTTGTTGGCATGAACGTCGAGGAAGTGCAGCCTAACCAAACTGAAAACGCGAGCTGGAGCGCGGCAGGCACGCGCGTGCCGCAAATTACACTGGTTCTTGAAAATCCGGAGGCAGAGGTGATGGCGAGTATACTGGGGATTTTGGTCAAAGCAAACTGCAAAGCGTCCATAAATATAAATAAATGAAGACGAAGGAATATTCCTTGTTCCATCTTCTACAGCGTACACCCCGCCCCCTCTTCTCTGTCTCTCTCTCTTCCGTGAGCATTTATATGTACCATTTTCTTATGCGTTTTGTTTCAATGGAGCATCGTATGAATTAACAGCCTCTAGTTTAAAATGGACCTGTTGCTCAGAGGGAGAATACTTCACTAAAATAGCGTGACGAAAATAGATACCAAAAAGGCGGACCACATGTATTACAAAACCAGGGCCTCAAAAACGGAAGCATATTGTTCGAAGAGAGGACTGGGTCACACATATGTGAACGATTCAAATTCAACTCTAAAGATGTAGAGATATATTTCTATGCCGGACTCGACTTCTATAACTCTAGCGCATGCACGGCCTTGATGATTGGTATTTGTTCAGAATATGCCCAGCTTAAACTTAAGCAGAGTGCATGCTAACTCGAACGCCTTGTGAGATGGAATTAGACAACCCCATTTTATACCTAACCACTTCGTCAGGGTCCAGGCTTTGTATTCTGCCAAACCTCTGCATTATTCTTATAATGACGTAGCTTGCTTCTGTCAGAGCAAACTGCTGGCCAATGCAAATTCTAGGGCCTCCATTGAACTGTTTTGCCAGCCAGGAAAAATCTTGGTAAGATGAAGAAAAGGGGGAAAAAAAAAAGGAAAGAAAAAGCAAAAGTGTGGCAGCCAATGAGAGTAGGGTATGCATTTGTGGAGGGTTGACAGTGGGCGTGACTCACGGGCAGATATTCCCATCCTACTTTCCTCCCTTCCCACCGCTCTGGTTTGAATTCATCAGCATCAGGACTCCAAATATCCTTCCGACGATGCATGACGTAAACAGAGTAGTAGCAGGTACTCCCTTTCGGAATAAAGATTGGCGAGTTTCCGTCCTTGCCCCCTCCAAAGGGTAGCGTGGTGTCTTTGTTGGCCAGGCGGGCGTTTAGGGGCACAACGGGGTGAAGACGCAGTGCTTCGTTATTGACGTATCGGAGGTATGCGCAATCTTTGAGCTTTGCGAAGCTGATCTCGTGGGTATCCTCGTAGGTCCCAAAATCTTCTAAAATGATGCCGCGCAATTTCTGGTAACGTTGTGGATCACGGGCAAGGCTGTGGAATACTAAGAATGATGTCAGAAATCAAGCACGCGCGCGCAATCTGAAGAAACAAAAAAATGCGTACCCCAGCCCAAGTGAGAGGCAGTTGTGTCACGACCAGCAATCAGAGTATGTAATAGCTCGGTACGCAGCCGGATGGGGTCCTTGCAATCGGCAGCTAGAGCCTCAAGCAAGATATATTGGTCCTTGTTTCCCCCCGACTTTTCGACTGTGGCTTTCCGCAAATCTTTGGCGAGAGCAAGTCGCACGAAATGATCAGCAAATTCGTGAACGATCTTGCACGCTTCGCGCATTTCTCGAGTATCGTACAGCCAATAGACGTCCATGAAACGTCTACGCGTTGCGATGGCTTTCTGGCTGGTATCAAAGGCGGTAACCAGCTTTGACATGGAGTTGCCAATTGAGTGACCCTCCAGATTTCCGAGTTGGCTATTGACCGATTCTCCGAAGAGGAACTCGGTGGCTGAATCAAACGTAAAGTTGAAAAAGTAGGGAAGTAAATCAATCTCGTCGATCCAGCCATTGGTACCTATCAAAGGGCTAAGCGCCGTCATCATGTTTTGAACATGAGTCTCCTCTAGGTTCCGGTCGCTGAGCTTGTCTCTTGTAAACTGGGGGCGGATTAAAGCCTGTCGCTATGGTCTCAGTTCACATACGTATTAATCAAGATTCCAACCCACCCAGGATTCTCTATTCATCATGTCTTTGTATTAGACAGGGAGTGTAGGGCCAACATACCCTGGAATGTTTCCATTCTTCTCCGTCAGTTGTGAATATGCCCCTTCCAAACAATGGGTAGAAACTCCCGAGCCTAGTTGTTCCAACGTCTTGTCTTTTCAGTACTTGAAAACGGGTGTACTCAAAACATAGAGATACGAACCAAAGTCGGCAAACTTATGTGTTAAAATGTGCTGAATATTCCTAGGATCTGCCGTGCGATAGTGTCTTGCTCCTGTTGAATCGGTAACGTCAGCATGGTAAGAATAGTCTTCTTCATACGGTCAGCCAGAAAGACTGGATTTAACCCACCAAGAACCTCGTATCGATAGGTATGACAGCCGAGGTCATTGAAGCGCTTAAGCAAATCAGTTGGAAACTGGTGGTTTCTGTCAGCAGCAAGAGTGCGCAACAGGCTGTCTATGCCCAGTGGCCAGCGATTCCTCTCAAATGGCGGCTCCTCACAATGAAGCTTTCGTGCTGTCGCTGCATTGCGGATCGAGGCATAGGTCCTGGAAATGAGTAGGTAAATAATATAAGATACAATGACCCCCGTAGAGGCGATTGTAGCGTTTATCAGCACCATTGTTAAAAGTTCTTGCTGAAAGATCCCAGTGGTTGATGATTGAATCGAATTGGTCTGTATAAGTTCGGAAGAAGACGTACATCAATAGCCTACATTCAAAGATTCTAGAGTACCGTCCTTGCTAATGACATAGGCTTCATTATATAGTAGTAAATGGTTCCGATCCGTATTCGACATGCCGTACTTGTTTCGCCTACATCTCGTCAGATGCGATCCGGTTGTACATGTGTGTCGATCAATACCTATTAGGTAGGTAGCATCGCGCTGTACAATCTTACATCCGCTGATTGTGATTGGCCCAGTGATGGCAAAGGGACTCTCGGACCACATTTTTCCAATTCGGGTCTCTCAATCGGGTCCACGCTCAAGAAACAATCAGGTCTGCCCACGAATTCACAACAAAATTCGGTTTACACGTGTTTTTGGATCTTCACATCTACGACACTAGGAATCCTTGCCTAGACTACAAGGAGGGCTAAAAGACGGAGAAGAAAAAGACGGGAAATTCAATTCACACATACTACTAATCGTGTAGACTGTCCTAACAAACAGTATTGCAAAGACCGCGTTCTTAAGATAGTGTACTTATACAATACTAAATTACTAATAAGAGTGGAATAATCGTGTTAGTTAATGCTATGCGTTCGCGTTCTCGCTCTCGTTCGCTTTTTCTTGCTTGTTGATATGGAGATTTCAAATTTATATAATTCCGACCCCGGGCATTTCCTACTAACATAACCTAGCTTAACCAACCTTGATATAACCTCAAAATATCCTTAAGTGCTGTTTGGGACCACCAGCGGAAGGGGCCGGGACTACTCACCTAAATGCCATTTACTTGGTCCAACCCTACCCAACCGATTATCTCACCTTGCATAACTTGACAACAACAAATTTTTTTTGCGCGAGATAGGCGGAAGTAGAAGTGCGGCGCGGTAATATAGTCTAGCAGTCTAGCAGGGGTAGGTACATACTAGGTACGAATCCAACATTCGTCTGTCTGCCCACACACCGCTGTTATGCGAGGGTTTCCTAACGGGGTAATATGCCTACGTACGTATACGACGTATACGTATTTAGGGCTTCATGGATTCCTTCCCGCGCGAGGACTACGACGACGCAACATCTTTAACACTCTTAATGATACTCATGGAGATGGGGAACTGAAACGGTTTTAATGACAACTACATTGCACCGGTAAACATATTTATCTGAAAACGTTAGATTTAAGTGGTGTTTTATTTTGTTGAGCCGGAAATGGGCTGCTTTTTAGGGAAATTTGATAAATTTTTGGTTGAAGGATTGCAGGCACTACGCCGTACGCCCCATCATCGCATAGACGATTGCAAGGGATTAGTCTAGTGACGGTACCTGCAAGGAAACTCTCAGACCGCGTACTTCAATTCGGGGGAATCCGCTCTCAAATAAAACTACAACCAAGTCTCCCCACGAGTACCCCCGCCAAATCCAATTCACACAACCTACAAACTACTACAATCATCCCAAAAATCAGTATCGCAAGGATCAAGTTTGCTCAAGATGTCATACCCAGAGAATGTCGGCATCAAAGCCATGGAAATTTACGTTCCCGGACAGGTAGCTCTACTCGGCTTAATGAAACTTTGCCCAGTGCCACTGACTGCCCAAGTGTTTGGACCAAACTCTCTTCGAGAAACATCAGGGTGCCTCGGCTGGGAAGTATACTATTGGATTGGGCTTGAAATACATGAACTATTGCACCGATAGAGAAGGTCAGTCCCCTGCGCGCGCACTCAAAACACAGCCTCTACCCTAGCATCAATAGAAAGTAACACCAGCTGAATAAAGCTTTCGTATTGAAGTGTAGAAGGGCTCTAATTATTTTTTTCTTGGTATAGATGTCTGTTCTCTAGCTCTGACAGCTGTGTCTTCTCTGCTCCGAAAATACAAGATTGATCCAAAATCTATTGGACGTCTGGAAGTGGGCACCGAGTCCCCCATCGACAAGGCAAAATCGGTCAAATCAGTCCTTACTACACTGTTTGAGCCACACGGCAACACAAGTCTCGAGGGTATCGACACAATCCACGCGTGCTACGGCGGTACCAGTGCCCTTTTCAATGCCGTAAACTGGGTCGAATCTCGGTCGTGGGACGGTCGTGATGCCATAGTCGTCGCGTCTGACATTGCGATCTACGACCAACCTGCATCTCGCCCCACTGGCGGTGCCGGTTGCGTCGCCATGCTTGTAGGCCCCAATGCGTTGCTTTCTCTAGATCCCAGCTTGAGAGGGGTTTACATGACTAACACGTACGATTTTTACAAACCGGATTTCAAGGTGGAGTTTCCCCTCGTCAATGGTCATGATTCAATCACATGTTATCAACAGGCTCTGGATGGTTGCCACAAGGACCTGCTTCGTCGTACCAATATTGGAGACAGGCCCGCAACAAACAATGTCCTTGACCTGTTCGACTACATGGCCTTTCATACTCCAAACTGTAAGTTGGTCAGCAAATCGTACGGTCGGCTCAGATACAACGACATTCTCGTGGCAGGCGACGAATCTGCCTGGGAGGGAATCCCTTTGGAGTTTCGTAATCTAGGCTACAAGGAGTCCTTGAAAGACAAAGAGCTCGAAAAAGCTCTAGTGGCCGTGACGAAGCCTCAGTTTCAGAAACAAGTCGAGCCGTGTATTGTTGCCCCCTCCGTATGCGGCAACATGTATACTGGCAGTCTCTACTGCTGTTTGATCAGCTTAATTAGCAACATCGATCTATCGACTGCAAAAGGCAAGACAATCGGCATGTTTAGTGTAAGTGCGCTCGCCCCTAACCGAGAGACCATATTGCATATTAACCTCGGGCGAAATCAAGTACGGAAGTGGTGCAGCCAGTGCGCTTTTCACTCTAAGAATTACTGGAGACGTCTCTAGCATGGTCCAGAAGATTGACTTGATGGCTCGTTTGGGAAAGCGGCACATAGCAACTCCTCAGGAGTACGAAGAGGTGAGCCCCCTCCGCCATTGGGTTCAGTCGTTTGAAAAATGTTCTAACCCGCATCAATTAAGGCCTGCGCTCTCCGAAGGAGCGCCTACGGGAAAAGGAATTACACGCCTGCCGGTGACATCGCCTCTTTGTTGCCTGGGACGTACTACCTGGAAAATATTGATGGGGAATACCGCAGGACATACCGCGTGAAGGGCGAATAAATTAGTGCGGCAATAGTCTGGCTGCTGCTGCATTTCCTCGCCATGCTGCTCCTCGTAGAAAGGTCATTTCGGAAAATTCATTTGTTAGAATAGTGAAATTCTAAGGTAGACATAGAGGAGAGACGTAATCCATATTTAGAGGACATCTAGTGCGTATTTGCGAACAGCGTCTCTGTGCTTCATTCCCTAGCCCTCTATTCTAGCTTCTGTAATCCAATCATTCGATTATTAAAAGATGCGATCTTTTACCAGTTGAACATCTTTGATCTGGCCGCTTCGGGCTGTAGCTCCATTAGCCTTGGTCGCGGCTTGAATCTGAGCCTCAGTGCTCGACACGTCACAAAATCCCGAAAACTAGCCTTGTCTTTCTCGAGGCCAGGTGTCCGGGTAGAGAGGAAGAATCAAATTGACAGACATGAAGTATGTGTTGGTATTGCCAACACGAACAAATTAGGAGGAAGGAGAGGGGCCGGTTATCCTGCACGGAAGAACGAGATTTCGGCTGATTCGGCCCGATTTCATTGAATGGCTTTTGCAGATGCTTGGACTCGGACCCGGTTGCTATTTGGGACCCGATTTGCTACCTTGGACCCGAATCGGGACTTTGGGCCAGATCACAGAATCAAAGAGGTAGACTGAGCGACAAGGTGGTATTCTGCAGGGAGGATACAAGCGCGCATAGAATAGATCGGCGCTGTCTGTACACCATCATATGACGGATGCTACAAACCAAATCAC
Source organism: Periconia macrospinosa (assembly GCA_003073855.1). Classification (NCBI taxonomy): domain Eukaryota; kingdom Fungi; phylum Ascomycota; class Dothideomycetes; order Pleosporales; family Periconiaceae; genus Periconia; species Periconia macrospinosa. The sequence goes on from KZ805702.1 coordinate 23,459, forward strand.
TAAACCACTCTAATGAATATACATGATGTCTTCAGCATAGGAGAGTTGCAATCAGTGATATATAGGTAGTCCCAAAGCTTTCTGTCACGCTTTTTTCATTAGGCGTCTCACTCAACATTGCGCCATAGATTTTTTTCTCTTTTCAATAGATTCACATTTCTCGGATCATTTCCATGCACACTTAGTGACTCTCTTAAAACAGTGAGGATGGTTCCAAGTGCCGTTCAGAATGGCATTGATGGCCAGGAGGCCACAGCAACCACCAACGGACAAAGTCCAAGTTTGAATGGGCCAAATGACTACACTCAAACGGAGTCAAACGGCAATCATGATGCTGCAGAAGTTCCTATTGCCATTGTGGGAATGGCGTTTAGGCTTCCGGGAGGGATCCGCTCCGAGGATGCCCTTTGGGATACTTTCGTTAACAAGAAGGATCAGAGACAACGCGTTCCAGCAGATAGGTGGAATGTTGATGCATTTCATAGCAGCACTAACAAGCGGGGCTCGGTCAATACCAAGTACGGATATTTCCTTGACGATTCGGACATTCGACAGTTCGACACATCCTTTTTCTCTATGACTCGAAATGAGCTTGAGAGACTTGATCCCTCTCACCGTCTGCTACTCGAGGTTGCCAGGGAGGCCTTCGAGAGTGCTGGTGAGACACAATGGCGTGGCAAAGCAATCGGCTGTTATGTTGGAGTTTTTGGAGAAGACTGGCAAGATATGCACAACAAAGATACCCAGGACTTTGGCATATATAGGATTATGGGTTCTGGGGACTTTGCACTGCCTAACCGCATCTCTTATGAGTATGACCTCAAAGGTCCTAGGTAAGCATCTATTTTTCTTTATGGCATTGGCGAGAGACGAAATTATAACTCACAAACTGCACAGCGTCACTATCAGGACTGCGTGTTCCTCGGCACTGATCTGTTTGCACATGGCTTGTGAAGCCATCAAGTCGGGTGAGATCAACTCTGCAATTGTTGGTGGAGCAAATTTGCTCATGTCGCCGACTATGACGATTGCTATGAGCGAGCAGGGAGTGTTATCACCAGATGGGTCTTGCAAGACCTTTGATTCTGCTGCTGATGGGTATTCAAGAGCCGAAGCTGGCAACTCGTTGTACATCAAGAGGCTAGATGAGGCACTTCGGGACGGTAACCCGATCCGTGCCATTATTCGTTCGTCGGGAACTAACTGTAACGGAAAAACCCCCGGGATTTCACATCCTAGCGACGAAGCACACGAGGCCCTCATCCGACGGACTTATAAATTAGCTGGAATTAAGGATGTCTGCCAGACTGCTTATGTGGAATGTCATGGAACTGGCACCGACGGGTAAGGCGCCAAACCAAGGGCGTGTAAAACTCTTCCTGTCACTGACTGTATAATTTTCACAGGTGATCCAGTTGAAACAACTGCGATTGGAAATGTTTTTGGTGAAAAGGGAGTCTACATCACCTCGGTAAGGATTATACTGTGGTGATATTGATTTTGACATAAGCTAATTTTTCTTCTTTGCATAGTCGAAACCGAACTTGGTAAGCCTCCTTTCTATCGCTTCATCGTGGTGGAAGAATGAAAAGAAAAGCCGAAAAGGATCGGAAGAGAAACGTCTCATTGACATGCTTCGCAGGGCCATTCGGAAGGTGCATCGGGCATCACATCTTGTATCAAGGCAGTGCTCGCTCTTGAGAACAAGACTATTCCACCTAACATCAAATTCAACAAACCAAACCCCAAGAGGACGTCTTATAGAACACGTACAAATCGTTTTGCGATAGCTAACTTAGAGCGTAAAGTAAATTTCGAGAAATTCAAACTCGAAGTCCCCGTTGATGCGCTAGAGTGGCCTAAAGATCGCGCGGAAAGGGTCAGTATCAATGCATTTGGCATCGGAGGAGCAAATGCCCATGTACGTGCCGCGTTCCAAGCTTATAAAACTAATTTAATTTTGTTGTTAACATCAATAGGTCGTCATTGACTCTGCGGAATCTTTTGGCCTCGCTCCTCCACCAAGAGCTACTAAGCATTTAGGCAAGAACTTGGTAGTCTACTCTGCCAACCACCCAAACTCTGCTCAAAATGGAATCATTGATCTTCAAAACTATCTCGAAAAGTACCCAAATGCCCTCGAAGACGTGGCCTACACACTTGGGGTTCACCGAGAGCGCCTTCCATACCGGTCTTTTGCGGTCTCCAAAGGCACTACAACATTGGAGTTTCCTGCAGCCAGCAAAGCCCCGAACTCGACACCAGAGATTACATTTGTTTTCACTGGTCAAGGCGCCCAGTGGGCAACTATGGGTGCACAGCTTCTAGCCGATTTCTCGACAGTTCAGGATGATATCCAAAAGATGGATTCTGTTCTCTTGGGGTTGCCATGCCCGCCGTCCTGGAGTATAGCTCGTGAGTCTATTATCCTGAATTTCATTGGTTCCGAACACTGAAAGATTTTCCCACTAGATGAGCTACAAAAATCGAAGAACAAGAGTCGGGTGGATCTAGCTGAGTTCTCGCAACCACTATGCACCGCCGTCCAGATTGCCATTGTCAATCTCCTGAGGTCATGGAATGTCCATCCATGTCGCGTGATTGGCCACTCTAGTGGAGAGATTGCAGCGGCCTATGCTAGTGATGCAATTACGTCTGCTGAAGCTATTGTTGCGGCGTACTACCGTGGCCTAGTCACAAAGCAGCAGGCCCAACCAGGCGCTATGGCGGCAGTTGGGTTCGGCCGTGAGGGTGTTGCCAGATATTTGGTCGACGGGGTAACGATTGCGTGTGAAAATAGCCCAGAAAGCACGACAATTTCTGGAGATGCGCACAAAGTTGACTCCGTGATTGCAGATATTAAATCTCAACATCCGGATGTCCTTGCTCGCCAGCTTCGTGTTGAAATGGCCTACCACTCTGGTAAGTGTATCCGTTTGCTTACCCATTTAATTCGTGTGCTGTAAGTGTGAGGGAACGATCACGTGACTTTCATACTTTATGAATAGTTTCACGTTGTGAATATTATGCAAGTAGCTTAAGTCAGAGTTTTCCTTAGGAATCTCTTCCTCTCCTTGTAAACAATCATTTTGCCCAAGCTGCACTCGACCTCGTTCGTGCCCTTGAACCGTCACATATTGTTTACCGATACCACTCTTCAATAGATCACCGTCCTCGACGTGACTATTGATTTCGACACCGTTAAACCCCAATGTCGCATTGAAACCTCACCAAAACACCCTTGTACCCAAATTTCCACCCAAACCACCATCGCAACAAATCAACAAATCAACAAATCAACAAATCAACAAATCAACAAAT
>KZ805703.1:6204-18850 GCA_003073855.1 Periconia macrospinosa
CAAGCTTCCTGGTGCTCCTTAGTATACCCTTATCTGGGTGGGAAGTATTAGCCTGACTGTAGGACATCTCGAGAAGAAAGACCGCAATGGCCTGCATGATGTTGTGTACAATACACCACCATGGACATTGTTCGTACACGAATGCGAGGTCTGGTTCATCAGGGAGAAGTATCGTCATCGCTTGAGCTGCATGAACGCATGCTTCAGCCGTCTTCTGGTTGAAGTAAGCCGAGGCTTCGCTCTGCCCTGTAATGCGTTGCTCGAGTCGGCAGAGGCAGGGACGGTAAATGAGCACCTTGGCGCTGTGATACTGGAAGCTAAGAAGCAGTTGTTCGCGCTGAACCCTAGATTCATGGGCTGAATGCACTGGTCTGAGACCTGCAGGTAGCGCTGTCGCCCATCCATCTAGTTCCTTGGACAGTGCGTCAATCTCCTTCTGAATCTGCTTCCAAGAATTGACCGAAGTTTGAGGCGAATACAACTTTGAGAGGCCCTTTTCCGTGATAATACTCATTGCTACAGACGCCCCTAGAAACGTAGAGTGAGCGACATTTTCTGTAGCAACTTGGCTGGAGAAAGCGTTTCTCGTAGGCAGGTCGCCCTGCCTGTTTTGGTAATCCAAATCTATTAGCGAATTTGTATTGTTGTGCCCAGCTAGCTCGCTAAGCAGCATGTAAGGTAGGGGAACAGTGCATTGGTCATTGGTTATTACACAAGGCCGACCGACAAGAGTGCACAATAGATTTTCGATGGAATGTAAACTCCACCAGGTCCGTACCAAGTCCTCTTTCTTACTTGATGGGGCGGATGGATCATCGTTTCGAAGATGCAGACCGACAGTCAGAGCAAATCGTAGAGAGATGCCTATCGTTATCCAAGCCCTAAAGGGACTATGTTAGTTGCGTGCATCAGGCATGCAGTTCAAGCCACCTCACCTGCTGACCTGGCCAACCGTCAGATAGTACAAAGACAGCAAGCCAGTTGCCTAGCAGCGATCAGAACGTATCAAGGAGTAAACAAGTACATGACTCCTCACCTGAATCAACGGCAGTGTAGGTGCTGCGGGGGAAGCGACCATTCTGTCCAGCCCTAGTATCCTCACCGCCCTTGTCATGTACAGAACGTGGTCATTCTCGTGAGCACGCCACTCAGTCTGTGCCAGATGTGAGTATTGCGCCCCTATCGCCAACACCAAGTTCAGTATAGCTCGCCAGCTCTCAGGGAGTTGGTACGGTCGACCCTGTTTTACCGACTCGTTGTACTTGTAAAATTGTACTGTGAACGTTTTCGGCAGGACAGGGAACGAAGTATGAACTGTTTGCATGTAAAAATTAAATAATACCTCCGCTATTTCTGGTAGAGGCAGTTCGTACGGATCTACCACAACGTCCACCTCAAAGTCATCGCCATCAAGATAAAAAGAGGAGTCAGAGACGTGTGAAACGTGTGGAATATTTCCCGGCTGGGAAGGCTTCTGCCGGGCATGCGAAGCATCCACTCGCTGCGCTGCAGCCTCGCTACTGCTGCCTGGGGGACCGTAGCGCAGCCGATTTGTTGGTCGTGCGCGCTCTGCACTCTCTATTTTATTCTTTAGATTCCGGAACCATTGTACTTCGGAGTTTTGGCCGACGAAGCCAGTGGCTCTCGATTTGTGACTTTGAAACAGATCTTCGTCTACGAGGCCGAGGTCGTCGTTCGAGCCCACGGACCTAGTAACGCCGGCTTCAGTACTCGTATCTTGGTATTTTACAGTGGTCGTGGGTCTTCCAACCGACCAGTCCTTCGCTGTATCTGTTGTTGTCTTCGTTGCAGAAGCATTTTCTCCGAGCTGTCTGCGTTAGAATCAACAATCACTATGTTGGAAAATACATACCAAACCCAGGAATTCATCAATCTTTTGTTGCCCACTGTTGTCGACATGGGCATTTAGATCCTTTAGGAGAGTAACAAGTCGGTCTACATGCTCAGTAGCACTACTTCGATTAGCGGTGTAAGGCTAGAGTTTCGAAGACGAACTCTTTCAAGCGGTCCTTTCGAGCTTGCGGGTAGATACAAAGCACGGACTGATTCGCACAGTTCTGGCAGCGTGGCTGCTCCCCGCTGCATCTGACCTTGCGGCTTCGACAATTACTACATGCTTTTGCGACCCTCTTTGTCGCGATCCTGTTGTGGATGGGTTCGCGGTCGTTTTTGCGTCTCCCCAGCCTGGGTATCGCTACTTTAGCTTCATTAGATTGGCCATCCATGACACGAAATAAAAAGCAGCGAGGTGGTTGTAGTAGAGACATAACAAAAATGATCAGTGTTACTGTTAAGAGTGCCGTTCAGCAGGTGGGGTGAGGTCATAGTATTTGTGAAAGCGGAGTTAATAATCGGCCGTCGGGTAGGCCTCCAATCAGCCAATCTTAACGTTGTTATACGCCAAGATATAATTTCAGCTAACCCGTTGGTCGTACAACATTGGCTCGGGTACCAGAGCGCGCCCAATCAGTGGCGTTATGATGACGCACAGCTCTATGCGCTTTGAGGAGATCCTTCCTACAAGAGTCAAATGGCCATCTGTAGCGTTGGGCGCTTCAGAACTTGGGTAAATGCCGCTTCGATTAGCTGGTCCAAACTGTTGGTCACAGCAAAAAGCATTCTCTCACCCGTTCACGGGGTAATTGTTAATACTATTTGCAATTTGTGTATATGGTATGGCGATCAAGCAGTTGATAGTATTGTTAACTAACAAGTGCTCTGAGTCAATATACTGTTATCATTGTCATCGCATAATCTGAGATCTTTTCCCAGACCAGGGAGTTAGACACTATGTGCCCTCTCCGTCCACTCTTACCAGCTACTGAGGAATCTCGAACGAGAGCATTGATAGAGCCACCGATTAAAAAACGGAGAATACTATCAGCCTGCGAATCCTGCCATGTGGCTGACAAGTGTGGCTGATTATTTGGGAAGTGCCTCGGAATTGGATCTTTGTGTGCCGAATTCCCATAAGCTACAAGTCTGACAGCCACAAGCTTGGCTTATGGAATGAAACAGTAAATTACATAGAATGATTCGTTTCGCACTACTCTGACCGAAAGTACTGTTTGAGATGTGTATGATTTATGTGTTTGGTGATGCGTAAGGGCGGCAATGGAGGGGATAGGGTGACGTTGGTTTTGTTAGGACGGGATGGAAGATGGGTATGTGATGTGGTGGTCTAGGTGGAGTGTGGTGGTATTTGGTGGGGGAGATGGTTTGGTATCGTTAATGGTTGTTTTGACGAGTGGTATGAGGGTTCGTTTAGGGGGTGAATTGTGGGGAGAACGAGCTGTGTCCAATGGTTGGGTGAGATGAAGAGGAAGAAGACGAGAGCAATCATCGGGATATCTTCCCGTGCTGTAAGACGAACCCAGAACGTTTCGACGCATTCTGACGTAATTGCTAACCATACCACAGGGAACGCCTGACTGTCACTTTAAAAATCCTGCGCCCAGAGCCGTTAAATGGATCCTTATCCATATGTCCGGCTTCCAAAAGCGTGGAGCCGCAGCAAGCTACGGACCGTTTAAACACCATGCAACAGACCCCCACTCCACAACACCGATGAAGCTTCATCTCTGCTTCTTGCAGGCACATATATCCGAGAAACCTAATTCGCTAAACATGACCGCACGTCAGGAAAAAATCCTCCACGTTTAGTAAATTCTGTAAGAAATAGTAATAAACTATCAAAGGAGTGGCGGTTTCAGAGTTGTGGGTTTGCAGTCCAGTGTTGGAAGTATTCAGTGCTGTGAAGCCTGTCTGGGAGGCGTACATGCCAACGCCGTTAAAATGATGAGCCTCGGGGACACAGTCCAAATCTCCCCCGTAGGTGAAGCCATTGTATGTCGGCATCAGTGTATCCGTTCGCAGATTACTGTTATTTGTGTCGTTCATACCTTGTCTCAGTGGATGCGTGCGACGCGAGTTGCGAAGTTCTGGAATAGAAAGTTCGAGGTAATTGATGTGTGGCCGTTTCACGAATGTATGGGATGCATTGCCCCATTCCCTGGGGTGTCCGAAAAGATTGGGCATGTCGGATGTCATAGTAATCGACTCAGAGGCGTCCAGTTTTGACGGACTGCGTGCTTGATTGCTTTCATTAAATAGCGTACGCTTTCTTGATTGCTTTCCAGAAGCGCCTAACGTCTCTGCTTCGAGCTCCGCGGCCGAAGCAGGTATATCGTCACCCTGATAGAAGACGCAATATTAGGAGAGTCTTGTTAGATGATAGCAGATACGTTGTTACATGCACGCTGTGTACGCGAGTGGCGCTGCTTTTTGTGTGAGGGCTTATAGTTCTGTTCAAGCCTAGGCATAGCCAATTTTGAAGCTGAGAACATATTGTCTATATCAGCGCAACTGTCTTTTAGAAAAGTGCTCTTGAGTGGGGTTGTAGAATGGTCAGAGAGCACAAAGGTACATCATAATTGATTATGATACTACTGACTTGATCAGGTAATTCGAGTCGAGGTAGAACACCACAAAGCGGGGTAGGAGGCGGCAGATAAATAGCTAATGCGACCCGCTTGACTGACTCTGTTTTGACGTGGTATCTACTCAAGTTTTTGAAGTTGCTTTTTAGGATACAGCCAGCCCGACTGGTCCTTTTTCCGAACTACAGTCCTTTTTCTAAACAAGTATCACCGACTCTTCCGATAAGGCTCTGCATTCCCACCCTAAGACTAGCTCATCGCTCGCAAAACGACGATTTCGGAGACTCTTTTTTTCATGATCCATAACAACTCAATGGACTTGACACTCATGCTCGATGAGGTTGCCGGAAAGACAGCTACACTGAAACTTGATGAACGGAAGCTTCCGTCAAACTCTTTGGATCTCACTGTCTTGGGTTTGTGTGCGGATGCGTCCTTGAGCAGCGTAGGCTGTAGCCTTGTGAGGTACCGACAGGACAGTCTCGAGGGGCTTCTTCACATGGAATTTCTGCTAGTATGCTATATGACACTAGACTAATGTTTGGGGATGATGATGTTGATAACCCACAGTATGATGAAACAGCCATGACGCTACAAGTCCAATCCCCGATTTTGTAAGTCCTAATGCCCGACGTCGATCCAAATCTGCTACTGACAATATATGCGCCCGCTGACGCAGTATCCTCCTCCGGTCTCATCCAATGGACCCTCATATCATGTTACGAGCCCACAAAAACCTCGGCCACATGCTCGCTACGGCCTTCCATTGTTTTTGCAAGAACCATAGCGTCGTCTCTGAGTCAATTGACCTAATCTCATTACGAGCCGACCCAATATCTGGCTCAATGTTATCCTCATTATACAGAACTACAGTGAAAGACCCCCAGTTTCGAAGCTGGATAGCAGTCGTCGCTAGTGAGACCGAAATCACGACCATTGCAAACTCTCAGATGATGCGACGGCGATCGAGCCAACCTGAGTCTCCAGCTGAAGTCTCAATTGACAGCCGTCTCCTCCAAGACCCGACAAAATATCGCGTCTGTGTTACTATCAGTGACCTTGTGAGCATCGCTTTGATACCACCGTCCAAGTCTTCCACACCGTACACGCTACCAAAGTTTGCGAGTGCTGACTGCGGGCCCGGCACGAACTTTATCAACTACGCGATGCGATACGCGTCTTCGAACCAGAATGAGAACGACCGCGATGGCAGTTATGGCGCTGGCGGTACCATCAATCACAGCGTCGTCGATTGTTTCCTCTCCGCTCACGACTACTTTGTCTGCGCGCCCCCTATGAACATCGCCTTCGAGATGTTCGGCCAACACGAAGCGCAATTCATTATAGACGATTGCCTTTCCCTAGGCATGTCCGATGCCGACACCGTAGCCACCATAACACGCATAATTGCCCAGAACATTGTACTACAATACCGCAGACTCGTGAGCACCTTTTGTCTCGAGCGGAGAGTCGACGAGATGTTCATATGTGGCCCGGGGGCTAACAACATGAATATCACGAGCCATTTGAATACTGTGATGCCGGACGTTGAGAAGAAGTTGTTGGACGATATTGGCATACCGGGTGACGCGAAGGACTCTGTAAGATGCGCACAGTTGGGGCTCGAGGAGGTATTAAGGTGTGCTGTTGACGATAGGCCGGCAGAGACCGAGAAAGAACGACCGGAGTTGCTAGAAAACATAATCAAGGGGAAGAGATGGGAGGATACAAAGGAGCAGATTATGAGGTTTAGTGGGGGGAAAGAGATACCACCTGTAGGACGTGTTGTCGTTGAGCGTGAATACATACTACAAAACGCCAGTGATCAGAAGCTACGACATCGGAACCCCTCGTAAGATCTCAGCACCCTATTACCTTCCATCGGCAGATAAATTTCGGTTAAAATTCTTCGTGGCTGGGTATCTATAAAATTTGTTGTTCAATAAAAGTCATGGATTGGAATCTAGACGGTTTCTAATACGGTTTTTGGTGGGTGCCTGTCTCAAATGTTCACTCGGTCAAAATGGCCGGACCAACCGCTCTGTGTCTGAACGTTTATTATTACGATAATTACATCCGTGCAGTAACGCGTTAGAATGATCGGGTCTGTACAATCATGCAGGGACCACAGCACTTGGCGCACTAGTCTAGGGGCCAAAACCAGCTGAACAGAAAAGGAGAAGATCAGAACGACAATGAACACATATTTTCAGCATCTAATCGCACAATTTCAATCAGAGACATCGAGTACAGGGTAGTACATGAAGGGTACTTAAGGCAGTGATAGCCTAGCCGTTCTGTCAGCATGGCGATAATGCATTTTTTGTGTGTTACCACTAGTGTTCATCAGCATGGCCGACCCGCACCGGCCCTGACCTTGCAGACGCTTCGAAATGTATAGAAATTGGGGCAGGTAGAGGTACATGTAGCACAACTCATTTTTACGCCATATACCAAGCCACAAGTACCTCTGCAAACGCTACTATGTATCTAGTAAGCGCCCAGCTAATCGGCCGTGCGCTCAGAGCAACTAAAGTGCAAGAAATGGAAACTGATTTCGATCACCGCTGAATCCAGAAAAGAAACTGGGAACTCAATTATGATAGCGTTAGTGTCAGATGGGCTGGGTGTTCTGTGCAAGATCGGGACCCACCTGCGGGGACCAGATTAGGCCCCTCGGCTAGCTAAACATAATCCATAAATAACGTGGGCGTCAAACAGGGTGCTGACAGTCCCATCCCCACCCTGCTCCCGCCAACGCACCCACAGAATAATCGAGCGCACGTCTATTTCGGCAAAGAATTGGCATGTTTCGATAGGGCTAGGTGTTTGCGTCCGTCTCGCAGTTGTGTAGAACTGATGGAGGTAGTTGACAGTCGCAGACCCATCACCGGCTCCTTGTGGGATTGCTTGGTGGCTCAAATCATAATTAACCTATCTTCACAATAGAAGCTGTCAAGCCTTGGATTCACTTGGGCTGCGTAGGCTACAAGGTATTACGTTACGTACTAGCTGCTACCAATTGACTCTATCCAACTAATACACTAGTACCTGATCAGCCTTTTCATATCCACTATCATCTAGACTCAGCGCGTGTGCGAGTTCAATTGTGACTTGGCGCACCATAGCCCGGCATTTCCTGCAGGTTTCCCATTCTTGTCCAAGCAAATGTCTAGCACGAACAGGGCATACTTCACCCCTAACATCACCTTTAGCTACAGGCTCAGGCTCTGTGGCGCACTCAGAGGTGAGCGCTGGATCTTCGGCGACAGGAAACTCTTCAGTAGAAGCTTCAGGAGTGAGGGGTTCTTCCACAAGACACTGATCAGTAGCACACTTTTCGACATGGTGTTCGACATGCTGATCGACATCCTCTTCGACATGCTGTTCGACATCCTCTTCGACATGCTGTTCGACATCCTCTTCGACATGCTGTTCGACATACTCCTCGGCGATATACTGTTCAAAGGCACAATCCTCAATGGGTGGCTTTTCGATGGTACACTCCTTTTCAGCACAATCCTCAATGGATTGCTCCTGCTGCAAGTTGATCATGCGCTTGATCTTATCGTTATAGAGCTCCACCATGAATTTTGCCAGGATTTCGGTCAGGCTCACATTTTTGGTGCAGTCGAATAAGCTAGTCCTTGCAAACGCCGTGTAATCTTGTTCAAACATGGCTTTGACCTTTTCGTACATGTAATCCTTGAACCAAAAGGCTTCATCGCTGAGCTTGGAGAAGTCTTCCTTGACGTTGTTGACAATATCATAAATGCTCATTTTGGTACCAAGTTGTTCCACTTTTTGTTTTGCCAGTTGTTTCAGACCCTGGAACTGGTAATCTTTTGCTACTACGTAGGTCGATATAGCTTGCTTGAATTCGATGTTAATTTCTTCGCCACGGGATATGTCTTTGTTGCAGAGCGTCTGATAAGTACCGGTGTACAGGTAATGGACTAGTACATGACCAGTATTTGCATCTACATCAGGTAGGGATATGTTTCTTCCCGGGGAGAAGGATGAACCGGGCGAGGCGATCCGTTCCAGATTTTGTAAGAGGTCTTGGGGGACATAGAAGATTCTCCGTTCTACACCAAAATGAACTGCAGTGGGGGGGCTCATATAAGGACTACGTATTATGAAAGAAATTAGTGATAGATGTCCAGAAAATAGTATTGGAATCAGAAAGGAATGGCTTACGATATTTCCGGCCGATCATTTGTAAGAGTAGAACACGGAGTTGATTCCGGTAGTGATTCCTTAGGATGTGGCTCCTCAGGGCATAGCTCAGCAGGGCATGGCTCAGGGCATGGCTCAGCAGGGTATGGCTTATGGGAAAGAGCTGATTTCCCTTTTTTTTTCTTAGCCATATCGATTGTTGATGGATCAATTTTTATTAATGTCAAGGTAAGGTCCCGTAACAGCTCCAAACACGGAACGTACACCGGGCTATATACTGGATGGGCTTTGCCACACCAAAGGGTACAAATAATGCGAGATCCAATCAAGTCCAGCAGTTGCAAAAACCTGTCTTATTAATGGACACCGCTTAGCGCTTTATGTGAAGTGGCTAGCGCGAATCTTCAAGCCAATTGCTCACAACGGATCTGGGGAATTGCCTTTAGTGTATGGTTCGCGGCAGCACCATGAAATTGGCTTTCCTCTGACTGGCACTCAAATTTTGTTGAGAATGGGTGACATAGTTGGATTACTAGGTGATCTGCTGTCATTGAATCACTATGATTAGGACAGTTCCGGCCTGTCTTATGATAGGGCAAATCGCTCCGATCGTACGTGATCTTCAAATATGATTGGTAAAATCCTGCGCATCAACCAAAGTACCTTTGGCAGTGATATCTCACTATCCCATAGTGGACTTTGTCTCTACTAAAACTGAAGCAGCTTTATTTTCTTGCCTACTACCAACTTCACAATGATGTAGTTAATATCCTGCATGCGTCATTGAACCACGCCATGCACGTCCAATGCATGTCTTTTAAAATGCACAATATCATCCAGCATAACAGTACATTGGGGATGACATTGAAATCTGTTCTGATACTCCGGCCGTCGAAAGTGTCTCGCCACGTGCTCTTTTAAGACGTCTTTTCGCGGGATGTGTTTCATACGTCTCTCATATGGGAACCGGCCGCCAATACATATCAGGCATACTGGATGGGGCAGCACAATCGGGTACAATTCGTGGGTCTCAATCTCTCCAGTATCGCCGTCATCGGAATCGAACTCTTGTCGGACAAGGTCGCTGCTGCGACAATAAGACCGCTTCTCAGCGCGGACCGTGACTGCCTTAAGCCTCTTAGTAAGAGGCGCACAGCTTTCATGCTCTACGAACTCCCAATTCTTTCGCCGTAGCCCATGCATGCTCTAAAATCAAAGCGATCACCGATCCGGGCTAGTGCAGAACTACCCCACCTCACATAATTAATTATCATGCTGTTATCAGAGTCTTAGCGAGCAGTTCGATATCTGCCCTGCAGACTTGCGGTTCAACTTTGGCCATGCCTCCGGTCAACCAACTCAACTCTGAGAACCCCACTTCGTGTCAACCTACAGTTGATATCGGAATATGGATACAACAAAGCGTAACGGCGAGCCAGATCGAGTTGCAGACATCTCCCCGGATGGAGACGTTATCCTGATAGTCGGAGCAGAAAACGTGCGATTGAGAGTCCACTCCCAATGCCTCCGGTCTGCGTCGAAAACCTTTAGCGTCATGTTCGGATCGCACTGGAGCGAGGGTCAGAGGCTTTCGAAAGGATCGCCAACAGAAGTTCCACTACCAGAGGACGATGCGGATGCGATGCGGACGATCTGTTACATTGTCCACCACCGTAATGACCTGGTATCGCAGCACCTAACAGCCAAAGAGGTTCTTCAAATCGCCATAGGGGTCGATAAATACGATCTTAAAATCGCCCTTAAATATGCCAGCGTAGAGTGGCTAAAGCCGCAGGTCAACGCGGAAAGAGAGGAAATGGGGCATCTTCTGGCCGCAGCCTTCCTATTCGACAACACAGACGCATTCATGGCACATACGATAACGCTAATCCTTCATTACAACGGGTCTTACTTGGACTTCTTGGACGATGAGTTTACCAGTCAAATAATACCATCGAGAGTATTCAGTATGCAATAGCCTCGATGAGTCCAGTCCTTTAGACACTAACTCTCCTAGGTTTATTAGAAGAACGAAGAACGAGATTTCGAGCGGAACTTTGCGATCTATTAATTAGGGGGAAGGATGGCTGTAAATGTGGCTGGGGTAAAACCCGTAGCGAAAAGTATGGACTACTTCTGGCAGAATACATGCCAATAAAGATGCTTGACACTTCCATGGCGGATATCATCACAAAAATGGAACAAGTGTCCACCGAGGATATGGGAAAGACATATTGTACGGAGAGGAGTTCTTACAGAAGTTACTATCATGAGCCTCTACCCTACAGGAAAACGCTTCTCGGAATGCTAGACGCTATGAAAAAGAGGACTAGTATTTGTATCGACTGCGTACGAAGTATCGGCGCTACAGAACTGTAAAATTCTAGCATGTTAGAGAGTCATACAAGGAGAGGATATATGCTGCTGGTGCCACACTACCACAAAGGGGAGGCGGTATTGTGGCTGTAACCTTCTAGCTGTCTGGAAAACAGTCACGAAAGGTGATAGTAATGAAGGAAAAACATGATATTTCTCGGCACGGTGTGTTTTTCGGTACGCATGGAGGGATTATGAACAACTTTCACTGCAACCTGGCTTAGAGCATAATAGTCTACAACCTACGACCAATCATATCCACGGGACTTACCATGAGTTAGCATAATAATCGCATAGAGCTTTTTGGGTTCTAAGAAAGTTGTACTGAGAATATATTACTCTTGCTTATGGGAATGGGATATTTTATGTACATTGAACGCGTGCCTTTTGAAATGCATCTTGCTGCTGATTCTGGCGATGCAATTTGGATAGGGACAGACAAACTCTCCCTGATATTGAGGGTCTTGGAAATGGGTATCCACGTGGTTAGTTAGTACATCTTTACGTGGCCAGTCCTTCATTCGTTTTCTATACGAGAACGAGGCGTTTCCAGCACAGAAGCAGCATACTGGATGGGGTGGCACAGTCGGATACAGGTCGTGGGACTCAATCTCTCCAGTATCGCCGTCATCGGAATCGGGCTCTTGTCTGACAATGTTGCCCCTGTGGCAATGAGGACGTTTCTCAACGCTGTCCGTGATTACCTTGGGCCTTTTGGCAAGAGGTACATAGCTTTCATGTACTACAAACTCCCAATTCTTTCGCCGTAAGGTCTTAGGCTGACGTGTCTCTTGCCGCTGACACAACCGCGCCAGCGTACGGGTGAATATCAAGCGCTCTCTGTCGTCCTTAAATGGCTTGAAAAGCATGCCGGCGATGGCAGCCCGGCGGAGCAAGCTGGCAGATACGGGAAGGGGGCCGGCTTGACGCCTAGCGCAGCATATTATGCGTCGAATCTTGCCATTGGTACATACTACTAATAGGCATCGAGGTCCTTAGCCGCGCTCGCTAGTCTTTTGCGGCAATCGTTCTGGCTAGCGGCTACACTATGGGAGCGCAAAAGGCTTCCGTAAAACGAGCTTTTCCCTCAGTAGCATAGCCGCGGTCTTTCAGCGTTTCACTTCGTGTGGAAATGTCAAGCTCCACCGTGCTGTTCCTACCTCTACACGAGCAGATGTGTCCCAGAGAGAAAGCGGTTAATAATGGTATCTCGCTCTATCCTGGTCGCCTTGCCATCCAACAAATGAGCGCATGCCAAATAGGCCGCAAACAACAGACCGACGAAGCGCTCTGTCTCTAGCGCGTGGAGCGACGTGTTAGAAGCATCGTCAAATGCTTGGAAAAGTAGCCGAGCCGCTTGCCTACCATGCTCACCGCCCCTCATAGTGTAGATGGCGATGGCGCATATAACAGCCCCCGTCGGGCTTTCACGTCACTCTCAGCTGTCATTACTTCTGGGGCCCTAGTGGCTGGTTTTTTTTTCTGCATTACTATTCTGTTTTATAATCCCTTTCTATTGTTGATGCTGTCGCGTCTTGCAAAGCGCGGCAAGTCATACAAAGACATCTTACAGGCTCTAACAAATCACTTCACGGACAGTACACGAACCTTGAGCAGCATTCGTGGCAAGC
>KZ805704.1:759-26600 GCA_003073855.1 Periconia macrospinosa
TAGTGTTGGCGGGGCGTGGGAGAAGTGGTGGTGGTGGTGGCCATCGACTGTGAGTACAGTACCAGAAGATGCTGCTTGGTTGTGTTTTGTATGTTCATTCTAATACACACGTTATTCAACATTCGATGTCTTTAATGTATTCTCGGATAACAAGACAGAGGCTAGTCCGTTAATGTCTTACGCTGAGCGTTAAGCAGACGTACTTAATAAGCTTTCACAGCTGTTTAAGTGTGCTGTTTATTATAAAATTGTTTATTCTTAGCTTACAGTACTGCTACTATGCAACAACTAGTACTGCGTAGACTACTTAAAAGACCTCTTTATCTAGGCAATAAAAGACGAAACCTTATTCCTTGTTAGGTGTTATAAAGAACTAATTCTGCTACAACTTATTTCTAGACATTTATTTATTAATAAGCTTAAAGCGTTTAAGCAAGCTAGTATTAAGTATTCTACTACTAATAGGGTCTATTACAGCAACCGCGCGTGCGGAAAATTTATCCTACCTAGATAAATTAAATCAGGCATTCACAAAGCTTTATGCGAGCAGTGCAATACATTCACATGTGGACTATCTTGAGGGCAGGTCTTCACACTAAAACTAAGATAGTCCGACTGCCGTGCGGGCTAGACATTGCGGTAGAAAAGGCAGAAAGGCTGTTTGTGTTCTTATGCTGACCATAAGCTGTACTAAGCACGATGGTAGTAGCGGTGGAATATACGCGTACGGTCAACCTACATATTGGCTTAACTCACCCGCAACACGTTTCCGCGACATCTCGCCGCTCAGTTGACGTGAGCTTTTTACCTGGCGGGCTCATGCGAAAGATACATGGGGAAGCGTGCTTACGGTATTTTCAGTGGCAGTATATGCGCTAATTGAGATCGACACAATGGGAATGAGCGCTGTGAGTTACCCCTAAACATTATTTTGGGTTGCAATAATTAGGGGGCCAGCCCAGGGGCACAAAAATCGTCGGTGGCCAGCGTTACTTGCCTATTCTAGTTATAACCCTAATATGCATTATTTTATGTATTTTACTAGTAAAACTGTAAGATAACTATATAATGTAATACTATGACGTTGATAACTGTGAATAATCCTAATATATAGCTTTTTTTTCTATGTATTTTAATTGAAATTTGTATAAGATTTACCTAAAATTTGTATAAATTCATAGAAAAAAGTATAAGTAGATAATTAAAGCAAGAACTCTAAGGAAATAAGCTGTATTTATTCCTTAAATTATCTAAATACTATTTATATTAAACTGGGGGAAAGGTTATATAGAAGAAGGAGGGGGGGGGGGGCAAGAATAAGGTATATATACACTTAATTGTGATCTAATTATGACTAAATCGTGACTAAATTATAACTAAATTATAACTCAATTGTAACTTAATTGTAACTTAATAAAAGTTAATTTTTAAGAGGTAAATACATAGTAATCCGAGAGCTTCCAAATTAGGTAATTGGGCTCAGTTTCACCTGTTTTTGCACTCCTGGGTGGCCCCCTGATTATTGTAACGCACCTATATAAATAGATAGAGGGGGAAGTATTACTAGTACCTTACCATGAGATAAATGCATTATATTATTATCATTATTTATCAAGCCATCGCATCCATCTATATACATCCGCTAATCCCTTCATGCGCACATACCAGTCATCCCATAACCAACTGCACCCTCAAAGCGCTTCATACAGGAAAATACAAGTGCGATCTCTTAAGCAATAGCTTTAAAGACCTGCGCAGTCGCTTCTCCTTGCTTCACTCCATCCCAACGAGTGGACTCCCACTCGACAGTTCCCTCGGCCCAAACCGTCATGTTCTTTCCCGGCAGGGTGAATTCCAGGGTGATATCTACACACATACACTGTTAGCACAATTTCCTCATCGAAACAAATAATCATTTAGAACAAGAGAAAGGCGCGAGGCGGTACGCCATCACACACACACAAGAAATACATACCATTATTCTCCGGGTTGAAGTCATATGTAAAACCCAAGCGATCACAGCGTTTCGGGAACGGGGGATCAGCCTGCGGGGCGTACACGCACGAGTTGCGGAGGCAGTCGTGGAACGGGTCATCGCAGACAGCCTCGCCGGTCGGGAAATAGCCTGATGAGAGGGATTCATAGCCGTTGGTGCTGTTGTAGTTGAAGGCCACGAGGAATACGCCATACGGGTTGTTGGGAGTTGGGAGTGCCGTCGCAGCGAGGGTGAATAGGAGGGTGCTAAGAGTTGTGGTGAACTTCATTTTGAAGGAGGTTGTGTGTGTGTTGTGTTTGGGAGGGTTTTGGTGGGTGGGGTGGGGTGGGTTTTGGCCGAGACCGAGGGATGGATGGAGGGATGATTAAATAGATGGTGGTGAGGAGATGCGGGATGTGGTTTGGGTTGGTGAGTTTATATATTTGGTGTTTGGGTAGGAGTCCCGGATGGTCGATACCAGGGTTAGATGTAGTTAGCAATGCCATCGGCGTCTGACTCTATTAAATTATATTGCCAATAGTCGCGCAGTATCGGCTAGCGAGGTTGAACCCTGAATAGTGGTATTCCAGAAAGGGACTACTCGCCGTTTCGGGAGGCTGTCCAGCCGAGTTGTTTCTTGAGACGTTGGGTTGGTTTGGATTTATCTACGTAGCGTACAAGTAATGGAAACACCTGTACGCTGATCACATATGCAGCACATGGGTACTTCATTGGGATGCAGATGTAGGTGTTTGTTTCGCTTCCTTTGTCCAACATCGTACCTGATTCCTTCATTCCCCTATGCAGACACCCTACCTATAATTAACGCAACCTTGAAACATGTCCTTGTCGATCTAACAACCCGTTTTCTCCTTCTTCTCCTTTCTTAGTTTTCTATGGATGTCATGATTGGATAGGGCTTCACTTCCCATAAACAATATTTTTGTGGGCGGCAGGCTATTTTACAATAGGTCTAGTGTAACCTAATTAGGTACCGAGGTAAGATGAACGTTATGCAGTTTTGCGCTAGGCTAACAAGATTTTATCTCCTATTTTTATTCCTGTCAACACGACTAAAGCTTAATATTATCAAGGACATTTTTGTCAAAATACTAAAAGGCAAATTCGTAGAGGTGGAATTAGCGCAGTAAAATAAGGTATATACGTAAATTAATTATAAAGAGAAATCGGGGCCTAAATTAACTATTGCGGTAGAAAAGGCAGAAAGGTGCGCTATCAGATGTTATGGCTTCCTACCTCACACCCCCTTGTACCTTTTTCGGGAGAATTAGACGCACTTCGTGGTGGCTATATATCTTGAAAACGGAATAAGGGGCGCTGGGTTCCAAGCTTGAAAACGTAGGCACCGCGAGAAAGATTTCGATGAAGGGGATAATGGCATACCTTTCGCAGTCATCAAATGTTAGAATCCGTAATGCTACACTTAAGTGTAGTGTCCTTGACTCCTTGTTGAGGTCAAATTATTAGTCCGAAGAAGCTAAAGCTGAGGTAAAGAGGCGTGTGGGACTCTTATATAAATTATCAATAAAGGGGTAATAAGGACTAGGGTAGCTACCTTATATACATAGGGCAATATAAGTACTGTAACCTAGCCGGAAGAAATCAATCAACTATTCAACCCTCCTCTCGTTACCCTATCACGCAGTGATATTTCAACATAAATTACATCATCTGCGAAACAGATGGCAATTGATAACATTTATTCCGTCTACAACATGGCCCTGACAACCCACTCATCCCCGAGATCTTCCACAGACGTGACAACCATCTCTCCATTTTTTACCTCCCTCTTTGCTCCAGTCTGCTTTTTGTTCTTGCTATCGTCGCAATCATCGAAGATTTTCAAGCTTGGATTAAGTATCATCGGCTTAATGACACTTAACGCCTTCCTATCACCCTCTTGGGCAAAAATGTCGGCCAAAATCCCGCAAAAGTCCTCCGAAAACTTGTACTTTTGGAACTCAAACATGCACGACTTGACCCGCTGGGCCTTTGTTCTGTCATCCCAGATCTTCTTCGCGTTGGCGGCATTAGCGTCACTCCACGGCTTCGACCCGATGAGCATGTTGACGAATAGGGTACCGATTTCCCAGACGTCGTTCAATTTCGTGTTTGCTTTGTTTCCACTTTCGGCTTCTGTTGTTGACTTAGCTCTGGCTGCAGGAAGTTGAGGGATCACTTACCGGGCGATCTTATGCCTCCCGCTACGTCAATCTTGTCCATTTGACTGTTTTGCGTGGCCATGCCAAAATCAATGAGTTTCACGCCGTCTTGGGCCCCAATCATAACGTTTGCGCCTTTTATATCTAAATGCGCAACGCCCTTGCTATGCACATAGTCGACTGCGTCAAGGATGCCAGCAAATGCCAGCTTTGCAACAGCCTCGTTCTGATATAGTTTCACCGCAACCTTCTTATCCACATCCTCGCCGTTGACCAGCTCCATGAGGATCGTATAGTAAACGCCGAATCTGCACTTCTCATAAACCTCAACAATGGTAGGGTGTGATCCGACAAGCTGCATGATTCTAAACTCTTCATCTCGTGCGCTCCTATCTTTCAACATTTTAAGCGCATAAATCTTGCCGTCTTTGTCTATGCCTCTTGAGACACTGGCGAACCCTCCCTGTCCGATGTTGCTTGACTCGACGAAGATAAACTTTTCGCCGCATTTGGCGATGCCGTAGTCTTCTAGCTCATCCGCATCTTGTGAAAGATCGACATCAGCGGGAAAGACGAGGTCTGCGCGCTTTATGACTCGTTTAACTGGATTGTCGACGACGCCAGAAGAATAGTTAGCGACTAGCTCGTGAGCGGAGGAGTCGTTGTCGCGTCGCAGAATAGCATTGTTCTCGAAAAATAGCAGATCGCCAACTTGAAAACCACGGGGTAGTATGGCTGGCGTGCGGGTAATGGATTGAAAGGCGTCTTTGATAGGAGGTTGTGGTGCTGGAACAGCGACGGCATGAACAAATATACTGCTCGCAAGAGCAGAGAAAAGTATAGGAACGAACGACATGTTGAACGGTCAACAATCAGTTAAAGAGTGACAGAATATAATTAGAAGTGATATCACGAAGACCAAAGGATTGACAGCTATCCACGTCGAATATATCTACCACGATAATAAGTAACGACCCCAAAGGATTACTCGCGCATCGCTAGGCTGTGTAAATTAAGGTCTTACCACCCTACATCAGAAAGTTTGTCCCCTGCGGGATCGGCCGTGCACGGAAAAAATTGCCCTAATTCCTGTGGCTTTATCATAAACCCGAATCTGCATGAGAGCGCTAAGCTGTTATACTAATACAAAGAAGGCAAACGGGCAAATTACCCCGGGTTACATATGTATTTTCTGAAGTTCAACTTTTCGCGAAAAGCCCCCACTCTGAGAGGAGAGGACAGGGTTCTTCGGAGTTCAAAATCCCCCGAAGGCCCCCATACAAGGTTTCAGGTACTACTACTACTGACTAGTCTGAGCCTCTGAGGCGTAGTTAGGATTGGGAATTACCCCAAGCCCTGCGTAACCCACTTCCATTACTAGCGAAATCCGAAGATCTGCATGGTTTCTGTGGATTAAAAATTTTGTAGATGGTAACTTTGGAACGAGATATACTTATGCGCGACGAATTTTTGTGTATGTTCTTTTTCGGAGAATTTTTTTCCGCGAGAGAAGGGTTTCGCATGAGTTCGGATCCTTTCACGGGGCGACAAAAAAAAGCCGCACTCGGTAATGTATGCTAAGAGCACGCTTTTGGTAACGAACAATGCACGAACAATAGTCCTAGAATGTTTGACAAGCGGTAGGGCCCGAGTATAGTCTTCTAAAGAAATATCGTGATTGCTCAACATCCATACGCGCAGTGAACAATTGAGAGTATTGGAATGCGGAAAAAACAATGAATATCCAGCTAAAACAAAAGCCAATTTCGAAAAAAGTGCATTAGAGTAACCTCCCAAGGAACTAATGAGAATGCAATAACAGTCAATTCCAGCACACTCTTCGCCCACTCATTAGGCCTGACCCAACATGCCATCAGGCTTGCAATTCCCTGATTTCATCTTCTCCATCAGCCTTTGATCACGCCTTCTTTCCACATTCGTACTTCTCTCCTTCTTTCCCCTTGTTGATATCATTCGGGTCCATTACCCTCCAACTCTTGTACCAACCGCTCCCAGACGGGACATATTTGCATTTGTCGGTCCAGCCTGTCCTAATACTGATTTCGGACGTTTGGCCGTTGCAGCAAGACTCATCGTAGAAAAAGGCGATCATAAGATCGTTGTCCTCCTCTTTGGTCCAGTCCACAAGCATGGCTTTGCCACCAAGTTTTGAGTCTAGCTTGTGGCAGCCGTCGCTGAGTTTGGGGTCGCGAATTATCAAGTCGGTGACTTCGTCCTGGCATATGTCGCCTTCGTATTGATTGAAAAACCTCATGTCGAAAGCAAGCGCCGTAGTAGAGAGGAGGAGTAAGATTGCGGAATGCATCTTGATCGTTTGTAAATTGAGTAGAAATGGAGGTTTTGAGGTTGTAGCGCTTGGATTGAGAATGTTGGAACAAACGGTGGAATTTGGGGATGGTGCGAGATCGTGAGCCTTAACCACGAAGTCAGCTCAGCGAGCCTACTCTGTTCTATGCTAAAAGCAATACCAATGAATAGTTTGTATTTATTTATGCAATGCATCTATTTGCTTTTGGATGAAGGCCCGTGCGTTTGATGAATGCCTGTTTTGTTATAGTCTAGACGGACAAACAGTGGATCTGTTTGTTCCTGCGCCTTGCTAATTTAAGGCTCATGGGATATGTCCGACTCGTGCGAGACGTGGGATTAGGCGCAATATTCAAAATAGGGTTAGTTCAGCGCTACACAAATCACAGACGTTCACGTGATTGAGTGATATCTGAACATATTGGTCCCTTCCTCTGCGTGGCTTTTCCAATTACATTCCCTTTCATTTACAACTGTCTTTGCGTATTGCGCGTCCTCTCTTTCCAACATGAAGTCTCTCAGCCCCTCGTTAATTTTGGGAGCTGCCTCCCTTTGGGCACTTTTCCCGCAGTCTTTTGCGATGTCGAACAACAATGGCGTCCTGGTTGAGTTGCGTATCCGCAAGCCTACTCCAAATGCACCAGCCAGTATCCAGGACGCTGTCATTCTTAGAGACGGTGGACTTTCCCCATTCCTATTCCAGCGTGCCGACAATACAACCGTTTCGCAAATTGAAAATCTCGTCCGTGAATACAGCCATATCCAGAAAAGACAGAACAACGAGAAGAAGAAGGAGTGCCCGTTGAGGCAAGAAAAATGTGAAAACGACAGCCAGGCGAGAGACCCAAAAACAGGCAAGTGTGAAAAGTGCCCAGACGGGAAGAAGTCCAATTCTGTTGGGGATGGTTGCGAAACTCCTAAATCCGACGACGAAAAGAAAGAGCAGGGCAAATGCCCAGACGGAAATAAGCTAGATCCCGCAGTACCTGGCCAGGTGACGATCCTTGACTCATAATCTTTTCTCAACAGACTGACCTCCAGCAGAACGAACTTACAAGTGATCCGAAATGCATCGACAAGGAGAAGAATGGCGAATGTCCATCAGGACAAAGCATGTCAACCAAGACGGCGAGCCAGCCAGGCAAGTGTGCGCCTGACGATGAACGCGACAAGAAGTGTGAGGGCAAAGATACCTTTGCCTTCAAGACAGTCGGAGGCAATGGAAAGATGAGCACTAGCTGCCGGTCCACACCAGAGAAAGAGAAGGCCAAGTCTGAGAAGCTTTGGAAAGCCCAAGAACCGGTATCAAAGGGCATCAGCAACGATAAAAAGAACGACGATGATAAGTGAGTGTAGTCAAAAGTAGCAGACGTGACACATCTAATCCAGCGGCAGGAAACGACGCATCAGAGCACGACGAGGTGCTTGTCTGGCGCTTGGAGCTGTGACCTGGATTGCTCCAGACGACATAAATTCCCTGACGGCTGAGATGATCTCAGGGCTACAGGAGCCCGAAAATGATTCTCCACTTCCGGAAAAAGACCTTGAAGACCGTATGTCACAGTACAACGTGAGTGAAACCCTGCTGACTTGGTACATACTCTAGATATGATCGAGATAAAGGAGAAACCTGAAACAGGTAAAATCGCCGTTGATTTCGAATCAACAGAAACGGCAGGTCCTGGTGGTGCCATTGTCTCCCTCTTCAAATCGATTGCGTCTTGGGTTAAAAATAATTTATTTCGCGGAAAAGGCGGAAACGCCGCCGAAGCTGCCGCTAAAGCTGCTTCACTATTCAAAACTGCTGCCCCTAACAAAAGCGGTGGCCGCCAATTCAACGACCTGCGCGACCCAAAACACCCACAAAAGTCGATACAGGCAAGTGAAAAAGCTGTAACCGCGGCCAAAAACTCTGGATCAGTCCAAAAAATTTTCAAGTCTCAGGAATGGCTCGACTGCGTGGCTATAGGCGCCGTCGCTGTCTCTGGCGCTGCTTCCAAGCGCGAGGTTAAGGAATTCAAACACGAATTCCAGACGAGCGATGGGAAAGTATTCATCACCAGTCTCAATCTTGATGCTAAAAAGGAAGATGCACACCCATCCCCTAACCCACGAATGGGCGTCCTTGTCGTGGGCGATGTCGATTTAAAGGCTGAGCGCCCAAAGATGAGTAAGTCTGAGAGCACACAAACCAATTTGGTTGAGGTTTGACCATGAATAGGAATGTCGACATATCCCGATAGTTACAAGAGACCCGACCGCATTCATTACGAACAGTGCACCTCCCTAGCGGGCAATCCCGTCAACAATGCTCTAGTAAGACTTCAGACATGGGGTGGCTGCTGCGCATACTATGATGGGGAACATTGCGAGGGCAGAGCAAAACTCGTGATCTATGATAGCACAGAGGATGAGTTGAAAGACGGGAATTCGAAGGTCATCTCTTCCTTCTGGTGCACACAGGACCCAAACTGTCATGGCGCTCCTGGAGACTCCGAAACACACCGGAAATCATGCTTAAAGGCCGTTGGAGAAGAGGAAATTAAGGACTGTTACGTTGAAGGCATTCCGCTCAGGTAGCCTTGTGGCTACATGTTCGCTACTTGGTTCCATTGTGTGCATTCACCTCAGCTATGCGCACCCTCTTGTTCGTTTATTTTGCCCTGTCTAAATATTGCATACCTATCCCCATAGAAAACGACTCTTCGTATTCCGACCCCCTTGTTTAATGAGACCAGCCCTTTTAGAAATTCTGTCGGGCGCAAATTCCATTCGTGACTGAATGGAGATTAGCTTCTAGAGGAAAACGATCTTGGAATGGGCCTGTGTTTCCGGATATGATAACCGACATAGTGACTACGTTAAGGAATCATCTAGAGGAGGGTCTAGAGGTAGACTTTGACTCTCCGGACGAACTTGTATTCATCATATTGCCCGTGTGTTTGGCAGTGACGTCAAGAAACTCATCTGGAGCGCTGGTTGCCATCCTATGCTTGGCATGAGTGATATTTATTGGCCCCATACTCCTTTACTGCAATTGCCTAAAAGAAAATAAGGATACGCTCAGAATCCTTACAAGGCGAAAATACCCGGGAGGACGGAGAAATGCATTATAGTTTTCGAATGATTATGCGACATGACCTCCAGCTTTTCAAGTTTTCCGCGCTGCGGAAAAACTTTTGCCGCAGCTATAATATGATGAAATTGAAATACGCACCGGTGTTGAGGCGGAAACTACTTGAAACAGAATAAAGGTGACAAAGTATAGGTGAGCAAACATATTCAGCAACATGCAATAGGGTATCAGTTAGACAAAGGGTCAGGATTGTAAGGTAATTTATTTGTTCATGCATCAAAAAGCAATTGATCGTTCCTGTCATAACGGGGTGAAACGCTAGACCCACACCCTCGGCTATCTCTTAAATTTTCAGCTGTAAAAACGACGCAAAATCATAGGCTTTGCTGGTAATCTGGGTGGGTTGCGTGGGGGCCACGGGGCTTACTATACATTTATCTAGAGTTCAACTTTCTGCGAGAGCTAACTACAGTAGCGAGGCTTGGCGTTGCTAGTCAGTACGTGCTGTAAGACCTAAGAGCATAGTTTGCGCATCTTGTCACGGACCACCGAAAAGGGGCCACGCGACTTGAATCTAGTAGGCTACTGTCTCGGGCGCTTCCCTTTGCATGCCACTGTTTGCACCTCATAGCTAGGAGACATACTTGATTATCATCCTCAACCATATACTGTACTCATGGATGCCAAGTTTATCATGCAAGCCAATTCGGTTCAAGCCGTTCCCCGCTTGTATATTTCTGAGTATAACATAATCCGAACCCAGCCCTGCACCCCCTTTGCTCACGACCAGCAGCATTACCGTCCCGCAATCTACTGAATTGATGAGGCAATATCGCTTCACGCATGTCGTTAGTCTTACAAATGCTCGACATCGACCTCAGATTGATGGGATCGAAGGCATTGAGCAGCTTTGGGTTGACATTCAAGATGAACCCTTCGAAGACATTCTAATCTGCCTCGAAGGAATCTGTACTTGGATCGAGGATGCTTTGGAAAAAGACCTAGGCGCGGAAAGCAGACCAAAGCTCAAGTTGATGTCGCAAACTAGAGGCGACGATCAAAACGACGATGAAGGAACACGCGATACCGAAGATCCGAATCCAGGAGAAACAAGGGTTCTAATTCATTGTATTCAAGGGATATCCCGTAGTGGGGCAGTACTCGTCGCATATCTAATGCGATCGCAGCAGCTCTCCTATGAGAGCGCGCTCAAGATTGCACAGAACGCCCGAACTATCGTCGCGCCGAACAGTGGTTTTGCTGATCAAATTCGAATTTGGCAGCAGCTACAATACTCAATACATAATTGGGGAGAAACTACGGTAGAAGTGTCTTTGAAAGACGAGTATTTGGAATGGAAATCCAACCGAGGGGTGCTTTTATCTCGCAGCCAGCAAGACCAACAAAAGTCGCTGCTGCAGAAGATGGAGAACATTATAATGAATTCGAGGGCTAGGGGGGCGCATGGGCACTCATGATTAAGGATGGAAATAGAAGAACAGGGTCTTGTCCAGCCAGACCATATATTGGGACATGCTTGGCCTTGTTAATAGATGTTGCCATGGATGCAAGCTCTCTTTGAGCTAGCTAATTGTTCAAATACACCTGTTGGAGTCATTTCATCTATCCTGGTTGACCACCCAGAGCCAACACTAACAACACCGACTGTCGTAGCGGTTAAAAAGCGGTACAGGCCTGAGGCTTAAATCCAGACTAGTTAGCACGATCCGATTGGAATATTCAATTTTATGGGGAACTATTTTGCTATCGAAACATCTGTAGTATTGCATATATGGGTAGGTATTCGCACTTTGAGCCCATGAAGCTGCCTAGCAACAAAACGCAGAATTTGCAAGATCCACACAGTACAGCGACGAGCGTGGTTGTAATTGGCGAATGGAAATCGATCAAATGTTGGTGGGGCCTTGTCACATTAATGCTTCAAAATAACAGAGCAGTGGAAGCGCCGAACTCCAACAGCTGTGTATATGGTCCATGAAATCTATTCTTATTTGCTGTTGCGGTTCTTCAATATTCTTCCCATGTGCTAATGCCATGTTCCGGTTAATAATACGATACTTATCCGAAAAGCCATCGCTCACCTGATCATGGTTTTCATCTCTCGTTAAACAAGCCAATCACACTAGACTTGGTTGCAGAATTCATGCACTCCTCGTTGTGTAAACTCTTAAGCTGGTTGTCTTAAATTTCACGACAGAGGGGTGACATTATAAGTATAGGCCTATTCCTGAAAAACACGTTGAAAATGGCACCTCTTGCCATGGTATTTCCCTTTGCCACTTTGGATGCCTACAGCAAAAGCAGGAGTATAGAAAAACAGGAACTGGACTAAAGGAGTGGATTAATTAGTATAACAATATAAATTAGGAAATAAAAGAAGCTGGTGTACTTGGGTGTGTCTAGATACTAGGGCTGAAAACATTACATAGACTAATTTCTCTCGCAGCGGTCTCTCTATTTCTCTCTTCATACATTATAACCCCTAGTCCTTCCCGCATCACCCCCTACTCCCGTCGCTGAATCTGGATTTCATTTTTGAGTTCCTCCCCAATTCGAGTTATATTCGCCCTCCGCTCGCCAGCTTCCTTCTTGGCGTCCTTTGTTAGCTCTACTAGTCTGGAACCTCCAGACTCGATGTCCTTCTCAATGTCTTCCCTCTTCCTCCCAAGCCCATCTCTCCGATATTCCACCTCTTTCTTGATGTCTTCTCCATTTCTCACAAGCCCATCTCTCCGATCTTCCAACTCCTTTTCAATGTCTTCTCTCTTCTTCGCAAACCCGTCTTTCCGATCTTCTAACTCCTTCTCGAGTGTCTTCAACCTCCCTTCTTCCTTTTTAGCCAAGCCTTCAAGCAGATCCATAACTCTGTATCCATATTTCATCTCCAACTCTTTCAATTTCCCTTCTGGAGCACTCGCATGAGCACTGATGGCATTTTGGATGCCGCTTATCCTAGGAATTGGGTGCGTGCTCGCCGCCACACGATTTCGAATTTCGCCCACACTAACGTAATTATCCGGCGTGTTCGTCTGGATATCCGCTTTGACCTCTTCATACATTGATTCGACCACCCTCACGATCTCATAGACATCTAAACTGCAATTCGGTCGGCTGAAATCACGCTCTCGCTGCTCGATGTATTCCCGTATTCGCTTCCATTCGTGCTCATAGTAACGGATGCGGTTCGGCAGACCGCTACCCTTCAAATATGTCAAGATCCCAGCAATCATAGTGTTGATGGCTCCGAATGCGGTGACGGCTGTGTGAGAAGAGTTTGCAGCCCCCAACGCTGTTAGCGTAGCTGCGACGACAACTTGCGTGCCGAGACATGTGTTGATCAAGACGGCCGCGAACTTGTAGCCTCGCTTCGCCCGCTGTTCGCGGTGACAAACGCGATTGTAGATTCCCAAATTTGGAGCGGCGCGTCCGTCGAAATGGAGGTTATTATGCGACAGGTCCGGCTGACCGTTGCTATATGTTTTAGAGGGCCCAAATGATCGCGTGCTATGGATACCAACAAGATGCCTAAAGATGGCAAGTTTGTCGTCGGCAACCATCTACTATCGGATTAAACAAATGCGAGCCATGCATTGGAGGAAAACTGTACCGTCGCTTGACTTTCATTGAGAGTTTGCGGTTGGTAAGTGCTTTCAGTCATTCCGTCTTCAACTGACTTCACGTGTTCTCGATTACCACGTCGGAAAACTGCAGCGATAAATTCCATAACCGCTAACACCATTAACAAGCAGAGGATCCCTACGCAAACACAAACACGATACGTAAAGCCCCAGAAACTAGTGCAGTGAAGCACAAAATAGAAGTGCGAAAGGATCAGAGAGCTCAGTAGTTCGGAATACGCGGAGCGAAGCGCATTTCTACACCTTGGTCGACCTAATAAAAACCTCGGACCCATCGTTTGATATGGAGCTTCATGGTAGCCACTCACAGCTCGATGCATGAAGTTCACGCCATAGTTGGCAGCCATCCATGGGAGACCGAGACCAATCGTCATATCAACAGCATGCCCAACTCGCCGTACTCGGAAAACTGTAGCGATTGATCTGCCTCGGGTTGCCGAAAAAGGACGAGCATATCCTACGCCAGCTGCGCCCATCCCGCTTGGGTGCGCGTGTGGTCGCCGTTCAGCTCCTGTTAGCGACGCCACAAGCGAAACGAGGCCCGACGCGAAAGTAAAATATATATGGCCCGAACCCCGCTATTCCCGCGGTGCAAATCGCCTGTAACGTCTGAATTTCTTTGTGCTGGATTTGATTTTCCATATTGAAACAGGCAATAATATTGGGGCCTTCTTTTATGCCAAGAACAACTTCGCTGTGAAAATCCAGGCTTCTTTTTTCTTCGCTGTGATGCTGCTTCCTTTTTTGATTTGAGTGCAATGATATGTATCGCCGATCGCGTCGAGTTTTGATTTTGATTGATGAACATCCCGGTCCCGCAGATGCAGGGTTGCATCGACCCTCCATTGGGTCCTATCTATGCAGTTGGAGGACTCCCGATATTACTCGGCGACAAAACAGTCAAGTCGCATCGTGAGGTGTGCTTCATTCAGCTTCATACTTTTTCTTGGTGCTTGTTGCTATCAATGCCCCGGTAAGACACGCTGAAGTTGCAGTTGAAAGCTCGAATTCTTCATTCAGTCCACAAGGCAACGCCGCGCGCTGCCCATGGCTTTGATCCAGGCACGTTGAGTCGCCGGATATGAATGAAGCTGCAGTTGACGTTCCGTCAATGGTCAGTGATGAATGCTTTTGTTGGTGGATGGTGGGTGGTTTCGGAACCATGGGACGACGGTAATCATCAGCCAAAACTTACCTGTGTGCACGTCCCCAGCAGAGAACGTTTTTGTGATTTTTCTCCTGTGTAAATGGCTAACAGAGGTCCAGAGCAATGAAAAACCACGTGTTTTATAATGAACGGTAGATAAGTGTAGTCATTGTAGTGTTATACGAAAGCTTACATACTTGTAGTTGAAACAAACTTGCCCGCCTATGATGCTGTTAAAAGGACACCATTGTTTTATGATCCTCCCAGGAACTGCGGCCTTCTGCAGGATATCTTAGACAATGCGTATTGACCAATCGCTGGAAAAGTGCATCCATGGAACAAGCACAGATGAGGTTTTGGTGCACACCAAAGGAAAGGAATCTGAATAATGTAAAATTCATTTCAGTTATTTACTAGTCATTAATACTGTAAAATAGGATGCCTGATCCGTATACACAGCAGTCTGTCCAAAGCCAAGTAAAGATCGGACGACATCAGAGAGTCTATGTACCATATAATGCAATTACCCAAAAAGCCCGCTATGCACCCATTTTCCACCCCAGTGTTGCCTTTTTCCTTTTTAACCCATCCAGCCAATATTAACCTCATCCCTCACAATATTACTCATTTAGTGAATGTTGCCAATTTCCATCCTCTTCTTGAGCCTGTAGGCGATGGCGCGCTTCCTGTTGGCGGCGGACTGGGTGAAGGCGACGGAGCCACCGAAGGGACCAGCAGCAGCACCATTGCGCACACGGGCAACGCAGACGTTGTTGACACCAGCGACAGTGGCGTCACAGGTCATGCCAGCGGGCATCTGGACAACCATCTCGAACTCAGTTGATGTGGCGAGGGAGATACCCTGGACACCGAGACCCGGGACGTCCTTGGTGACTGTGGCATCTTGGAAGGCAGCCGGGTCGGTTCCTCCGGATGTGCCGTCAACGGCAGCCTCGAAAGGACCAGCACCATCTTGGTTGATCTGAGTCGCGTTAGTGCATGTTTTGAAGATCGTGATATGATGAAGAAGCAAACTTACCTGGCGGAAAGTCATGTTGATAGACCCATCATCGCCCGCAGTAGGCAGACCAGAAGAGGCACCCTGACCTGCTGAAGCAGCAACGCGAGACTCAGGAGCACCCTCTGCCTTGGTACCACCACCACCGAGAAGTCCACCGATGCCAGTAGCACCACCACCACCCTTACCCTTGCCGCCACCAAGGAGGCCACCGAGAAGCTGTCGCTTCGTAGCACCGTTGCCTCCAGCACCCTGAATGTTGTCCTCAACACCAACTGAGCTCGCAGCACCCTTGTTGGTAGGAGCAGTGGAAGCGCCCATGAAATTAGCGATCATCACAGCGGCGTCCACGGGACCGTTGCCCTGAGTCCGGCCAAGAGGTCCGCACTTTCCTGAGCTGATTTCGCGGTCTCGCATGATTGCTGTGTCGGCCTGGGAACCGCATCCGCTGATCTGGCGTTAGTATTCTGGATCGAGATGGAAGCTTTGAATGACATACTTGGAGGAGCAGTCACGGGGAGTGCCATCAGCGACTGTGAGACCAGGCATGGTGACACCGTTGGCACCGTTCATCGAAACGACCGTTCCGTGAGCAGAGGCATAGCTTGCCAGGCAAGCGGCGACTGCGATCTGCTTGGTGAAGTGCATGTTGGCGAGGTGTAGGAGTTTAGGAGAGAATGAAGTTAAAGGTTAAATAATAAAAATATGAAGCTCCAGGCTTATTACACAGAAGAAAATAGAGGAGAGTAGTAGAGGAGGATGAGGCTGAAGAGGCTGATGATGATGATGATGATGATGATGATTCTGGAGAGGTGCAGTTGTCTTCTGTTATATACTCCACGATGCTCATCGCGAACCACTTTTTCCTTGTGTTGACCTCAAAGGATATTTCCACATCCGAACAGCCAGTTTGCTGTGTGTCCCAATCAGGTTCGCCGGGTTAAAGTCAGGCGTACCTGAAATAGCAAGAAACCACTACACTGAGTCTAAGCCGCAGCATTGTTTGCCTCATGGGATGGAAAAGTCGGCCTTGGCGACACAATCATGTTTCTGTGTAGCCTTGGCTGTGTCAAGCAACCACTAAGGCATAATGGTTGGGCTCGTTTCGCTGAATGTGCGTGGTGTGGATATGTAAGAAAATGCTCTAGGCGGACGGCTATAGCGGGTGTGCATCGAGTAAGTTTACAAGTGATGTTTCTATCCTCTGCGATTTTTCTTGTTTTTGACTCTAAAAATACCCCCATGACAAATGGCTGCTTGTTCTTTGAAACTGCAGCGCAAACAGAACCGAGGTCTCCTATTTGCCGCCCAAAGCCCAGCATGTCACATCGCCTTTGGCTCTTTTGCATGTCATCATTTCATTGCTATCTGATTGACAGACTGACTGACAATCAGCATGGGAAACCATCATTGACATTGGCGTGGAAGGTTAAAACAAGCTACAGCTGAGGCAGCGCTAAGAGAGACAGTTTGGCGATTTCCTGTTCATCCACAAGTCATGATGCTGTGCGGCCAACGTTTCATTCCGCGTTTTACCTCAGCAGAACTAGTGAGGGACTGAGGGTCAAACTTTACGCACCTTGTTTTGAAACCTGAAACCCCAGGAAACAAGGAGCCGAGGAAGTAAGAGCATTTGGAATTTTACCATAGCCGATAAGGCGATGGAGGTTGGGTTCACAGCATTTGAGTGCGACTCACGTAGGGGCTTTTCGGAGTATCGTTGATCCGCCGCGGCCCCACTCGTACACTAACTACCTAGGTAGGTTAGCGTGCGCAAACAAGATGCCGAGGCTATCTTCATGAGGCCCTCGGCATCCTTTTACCCACCTGATTCTCTTTACAGCTCTTACACATCTTCTAATGCCGACTGAAATTCTCATTGTCGGCGCCGGCGCCATTGGCGCTTTCTATGCATCGCGACTGGCCCAAGTCCAAGGCGTGAACGTAGCTGTCATCTGCCGCTCGAATTATGCCGCCGTGAAAGAGCATGGCTTCCAAGTCACGTCCCCACAGTATGGCGATTACACATATACACCGTCCCGCACCTTTGCCAATCCAGACGAGGCACGAAGTAGTGGTATTCAGTGGGACTATATAGTTGTCAGCACGAAGGCCTTGCCTGACGTCAGCGACGATTCAGCTATCCTTGAAGGCTTGGTTTCCGAGAACACAGCAATTGTGTTAATCCAGAACGGACTGGGCGTAGAGGATCCATATGCGAAGAGGTTCCCAAAAACTCCTATACTGAGTGCTGTCACCATCGCTAGTTGCGCGCAGACGAGCCATGGACATATTAAGCATAATCGTTGGACGCGGATAAACAGTGGACCATACCTACCTCATCTCGATACAGGAAGCCCCCAAAGCTCGGATAGACAAGCTGTTGAAAAGAACAATGCATTTATCGAGCTGCTGAACGAAGGAGGCATCAAAGACGCTGAAGCGTATGACCATGCGAAGTTGCAACTGGTCCGCTGGCACAAGATCGCCATCAACGCTTCTATGAACCCTTCCTCTGTTCTAAGTGGCGGAGTATCGAACAACAAAATGGCTCTCGATTCGGAGCTATCGATACATCTTAAAGGCGTCATGGAAGAAGTTCTTGCGACAGCTCCGAAAGTCCTTGGGAAACCACTACCAAAGGAATTCGCATCGCCTGAGCAGATCTTGCGTAGCACGCAGAAGAACACCAGTGGAAGCAAGCCTTCAATGGCATTGGATTGGGAACAAGGCAAGACGATGGAACTCGAGGTCATCCTTGGTAATCCAATCAGGATAGCAAGAGAAAGAGGTTTCGAGATGCCCAGATTGCAAACCTTGTATGCGATATTGCGCATGGCTCAAGATGTGAGGGATCAAGCAAAATCCAAGAGTTCCTTGTGAAGCATATTGTTTTGCGCATATTATCTGAAATTGGTGCTCTCGAAATATACAACACAGTGGTACAAAGATGGACTATGTCCTATATATACCAACCCGCAGCTTAGCCCCTTCGTATAACCTCGTCAAAGTCTCAAAAAGGATGTTACATACGAAGCGCACAGGCACCGCGTTTTCTTGGCTAGTCTCCTGGTCAATTCTAGTCGTAAAATATAATCATAACGTTGGGGAATTTGGCTATATTCTCTACTTTTGGTTAATATGATAAATGCGAAACAACCAATCAATCCCCAGTTCAACGTCCGGTGCTTAATCAGACACTCATAGCCACTGCACAGTTGTATTGCAAGTACCATCCAGCGACCCCTCTGCGTAGTTCGATGAGACGAAGATGACGGACGGACATTAAGCTTATTGGGCGGGTCAGAGGGACCTATGCCAGCATAAGCAGCCAAGCCTTTGGGAACGATGAAATCCCCGTAAGCGAGGCATTGTGTCCTTTGGCATTGCCTACATTGAGTAATGTATGCTATTCTTTAACACAGTTAAATGAAAGCTTGTTCCTGTCGCACAATTCTGGGTGAACTCCCACGTCAGAGCTGCAGATAAGTTGCACCCTATTTACTCAATATGGATATCCCGCTTGATGATTCGCACATGCTGGATTTGATGTTCTCCAAAATAAACATGAGGCACTGACTCCGATAACATTCTTCTCAGCTGAAATGCACACAACAATCATGCTAATAACATGATTCGACGTATATAAGACAGAACATCGACATCCTCCTCATCGTTGTCCACCATCATTCAGTTTCCTTGTTTCCTTACAGTCACTCTCTTACTTTCTATCTACATTCGTTACTTACATTTACGAACTCATTTTTCAGGTTTCTTTTTTTCTTGTTTCGTTCAAACCATCCAGAAAAGTCATCATGAAGTCATTCGTTTTTGCAGCTCTTTTCGCAGCGGTCCTCGCGGTCCCTACCAAGTATGACATGAGCAACCCATGCGTGTGCGAGCCTGCAGTCATGTGCCCCCAGTCTTTCCCAGAAGTAAGTTTATTTCGAACCGTTATCCAGACAGGTTACTCACATACTTCAGAGCTGCGAATGCAGGGTCAAAGCGTATGAGGAATGCGCTAAATCTTTGCCTCAGCATTGCCCGCGTCCTAAACTGGCCTCGTGCAACTCTAATACATTGGGCAAAGCATGCGGAGGCAAAGACTCAGATGACCAGGAGTGCGGCAGCTCGCTTGTCTGCTCTTACGAAGACGTTCCTTTCCCCGCAGGTTCCGACGCGAAGGGCAAATGCGTGAAGAAGACCCAGACCCTCAAGCAGAGTTGTGGTTCACGCGGCCTCAAAAACTGCCCAGGCGGTTACGAATGCTACCACAAAGAGGACACCAGGAAGGTCGCTGATATCCCTGGAATCTGCGTGGTCAAAGGCTTCAAGCCCCCCACCACCGCTCTCCCCGGAAGCTCCACCGTCCCAACCATTACATCCTCTCACACTACGCCCAGCGGCTCCCCTATTAGGTGCGGAGGAGTGGCAGGAGGACCGTGCCCCGCTGGCTTGAAGTGCAAATACAGCTCAACAAACCCTGTGTTCTTGGACCTCGGTGGCTACTGTGTCCCTGAATCTGATACTTCTACCAAGACCACATCCTCTCACACTACGCCCAGCGCCTCCCCTATTATGTGCGGAGGACTCGCAGGAAGAATGTGCCCCGTTGGCTTCAAGTGCAAATACAGCGAGAAAAACCCCTTCATGGCCGACAGGGCTGGCTACTGTGTCCGTGAACCCTTTATTCCTTCCAAGACCACATCAGCACCTAGCCCGACTGCTACAGCTGAGGAATCCGAGTGCGGCACCTTCAAACCCTGCCCTTCCGGCCAAGCGTGCAGGGCCCAGATGTCTCTCAGCCAACGCAAGGTCCCAGCTCCCGATCGATTCAAGAATGTTTGCGTTCCCATCTCGAAGGTTCCTGAGTCTCTTTCTATGACCAAGACTAAGGGTCCTGAGTATACTCCTATAGTGCCCCAGCCCTACTAGTTCTCAGATGAACTTAATGCACATGCTCAGTGTAAGGTGTGGAAATGGACAGTCTTTGAGATGATTTACTAGGCGGAACAATTGCGATCAGCGCTGGCGGATGTTTGATTTTTGGTGGATTTTTTGTTTGCTTTGCATGTTTTTTCTCTTCTTTCACAGCCAAGCGTGAGATATTTCTCGCTTCTTTGCTGATATATTCTTCTACACTTAAACAATTTGGAATTTTTGGGCCACAATCTTTTACCTCTCAATAACGCCGTTATCATTGATGCTCGTTGAATTTCGCATATGTGGATTACCTGCAGCTAAATCATGAACCTAGGGTCATGGAGCAGACCAATAAATGCGGTTGAGCGAGGGGCTGTCCCAGCAGTAGCGGCGATACATTTTACTACTCTCAGAGTTGGTGGTGCATCGGGAATTTTAAATCTGATACTTTGATGCTCTCTTTTTTCTGTCCTATGGGGGACGTCAACGATTTCAGGAATCCTAAGGTAAGAGCGGTTCGAGCGAACATGCTCAAAATGCAAGTTTAACCCCGTAAGAACGGCCGACCAGACTTTACCAGTCATGTCTAACCAGAACGATGTCACATGACACAGATGAATGCCAAGAAGACGTCTTTCACTTATTTTTACACGAAGGGAAGGAACGACTTGCTTACGTACTACCCACGCGCTAATTTTGTTTATAACACGCACAAACACATTGCCGCGTCACTTGTTGTTTACTGCACTTTGCGGCAAATTACAGCTCATTGCAGCAAATTGCAGCAGCTTGCAGCACTCCCCTCCTTCTGTTTTGTGTTTTGTGTTTTCTGTTTACTCCTCTTGATCCAATCTCTGACAACACAACACAGATACTACGATCCGCACGAGCGGCAGACGGCGAGCCAATTCACAAGCACACTTGCGAGAGTAATATATCGAATAAGATATTGATCGGTGTTATTGGCAATGCCTAGTGGAAGGAAGAAGACTGTCGCGCAAAGCGAGGGCAGCTCGCGCGCCGGGCCTGAAGCTCTCGAGCTGCCAGTCACCAATACACGGAAGAAAGGTAAGCGCTCTGGAAATCTGTCGGATGATCAGTTTACTGAGAGCGTAGTTACACCAAGAAAAAAAACTGTAGCCGAGTTGACGGCACACAATAAGGATCTTACGCAGCAGAATGAGACGTTACTAGAAAAGATCGCTCTTCTAGAAAAACAGAAAGAGGATCTTGAAGCCCAATCAACACCAACAAAAAAGCCCCGACGACGCAACCTAACGATATCTGTTCCGAAGTTTGATCCGGACGGTGTTGGCGCACGGATTATGGCTACGCCAATTTCCGCTGTAAGTGATGCCAGTCTCAGCGGGATGAGCTACGAAGCACCACTGACATGATTAGACCCCAAATACTATAAACGGAATTATCTATCGCCCTACCAATAGCTCGACATCGTCAACAACGGAGACCGGCGAAGCCACTCCTATTGCTACCTTATTAACACCATTCACGGCACGTGGAGCGCCAACGATGATGACTCGGTCACCAGCTCACGATTTGTCATCTCAACTACCACCTCCAAATGTTTTTATCCCTATAATGCCCTTGACGGATGAGGAAGTCATTGTCTTCTTCTATAATTCGACAATCTATCCTATAGTCGCTATGCGCCTCTATGGGAGGGAATGGGGACCAGCAAAAATCACCGAGGTAATTAACAGCCACCGCGAGGTAAAGCCAAACGGTTACATCCGGAATACATGCAGTGTGAAGATTACAACTGCACTTAAGCGTGGCATGAGGATGTACGGAGAGGAATGGAAAGACCGAGTGGGTCTATACTTCCGTTCCATAGACGATTGCGAAGCCACCGACGCCATGAACCTGTTGCGAGATAAAACACACGTTCGTGTTGATTACCCTGTGTTGAACATGACGAAATCACTTAAAAATTTCCCCGAGGGCGAAGCTGCAGGTATCTTTACCAAGAGTCTGCAATGGTGCGCCGAGAACAACGTCAACATGCTCTTATCTGAACTCCATCTGGTTGCGATCGCGCTCGACAGAGGCTTCGACCCAATTACCGCGGTTAAACTGGAGGACCTTGCAGAACGTGAGCGATCTCTTGCATTCAATCGCGCGAGTCCCGAGGATACATCTTCGGAAAAAACACCCACTCAGTCGGATTATCTACCAACCAAGCCCCAGACTTCAACGGACTCGTCTAATTAGGGTAAACTTCTCACTCGGAGTGTCTTGAGGTTTGTCTTACTCAATTGTATGTTCAAAGTGGGCATTGACGTGATTGTTCGACGATTGAGGTAATTCCATTATCATAGATTGGGATGTTGTTCTGAGAATCAATGAATTATTTTGTTTCGCCGGGGAGGGGGAGAGTGGGGAAGGTGTTAATGGGGCGGTAGAGGTAATGGCAGAGTCAACGATTGTATGTTTCTCCGGGTAAGGGGACAAGTTCTACTACCCTGGGTAGAATCAGGGTATGCCTGTATCTGATCCTGGCGGTTTTGAGGTTTGGAAAACACGTGTATTGATTGCTGAACAAATTGAGAGCAATTAAAACAAAAGGTAGCTGCAACCTGGGAGAAATCGACATCTTCACTTCTTTGGCGATGGCTTTACCGTATCTCTTAACTCGTATGCCGTCTTGGGGCCTTTCATATAACTACAATGGCTGGCATATGCCAATCGAGTCTTATCATGCCACGGCGTTCTAATGATGAATAGATCGGGTCAAAAGAAGAGTCACTCGGACCCGCTGTTTCTTCAGTCGTCTTCAATACGACTGCGCAAGACTTCTGTCCCAAATTCTTTGCGCATATGTCAATAAATAATGGCAAGTTCTTAATGAATTTTCCGCTAAATACTTCTAGAATAGTAAAACTATTTGAAGCATGACATGGATACATGTAGGGTGTCTTTAGGATTTTGGTTCCTGGACATGAGTGGCTCCTTCCTCAACGACCTGGTCGACCCTTCTTCTGTTGTGCCACCCAATTTCTATATCTAACTTCACCCTAGAATTGCAACTATCAATCTACGCGCTTCACCCTCCTTCACTCTTAAATTAACCTATCCCGGGATTATGACATTCGATTTCCGCGCACTTTTATCACTACAATCGTTGAGCAGCTGCTAGCTATTTTTCCGACGGGGACAGTTGCAATAATATCTCCCAGCCCTCACAAACAGCAAAACATTGATAGAAACTACACATACGCCAACGAGGGACTCAATCTACTCATGGAAGACATTGTTCGGTACTTCAGAGGCGAGGAAGCAGAAAATGGCGCGTATGCAACCATTTCCAGCGAAGCTGCTCACTCTCTCCATGGGGTCCACCGCGCATCACCCACGAACATAAATACTCCTGATGTCCATACGCTAAATGAGGACCAACGGCATAATTCCAGATTCAATAACAGCAACGTCAGCGAAACGACTGAACTACAGAGCCAGTATCAGAACGACTTCAATATATCTCTGGAAGACCTGCAGAACGACGTCGATCTTTCCCCAGAAGCGCTTCAACGCATAGAGAATTGGGATTTTCCAGAATGGGACGGTATTGATTTCGACGCTACACTCCACGAAAGCTACCAGAGGTTAAACTTGGGCATATTCTCACAAGAGGAGAGTCCTCAAACCCATGACAGCTGCCCGCAAACTACTCCCGTAGAAACACCAACTCTCGAAAACGCTTCGGAATCGATGCTCCCATCAACTCCACCCACTCCCAATGCACCGGAAACAATTTTCACAGCAAGCACGACTACCAGTGATGTTCCGCAAGTCACTCCCTTAACACCTCCAACCTCAACCAGCGCCCAGCAAACAAGCCCTCCAGCTTCTCCACCCACCGACACCGCACAACCAACCCCCCCAACAGCAACAACCAAACAAACTCCTTACCACCTCATATCCAACACCCTCGCTCCACCCCTAGGAGAAGTCCGCCAAACACGGCTCGCTAAGCACGCCCTCAAAACCCGCGAATTCAACGAGTTCCGCACGGAAGCAGAATGTATAACAAATGACCAAAAAGCGCGCTTAAATTTATTTAAGCGGTCACGCTACCGCGCGAAACAAATTACTAAGATGGCGGAGAAAGAAAGGGAGGATCTGAGAAGATATGTACAGGGGTGGATTGCGATGGGGCTTGGATGGGAAGAGTTGATGTCGAATGTAAAGGCTCATCGGTTTGATGAGATTTTGGGGGAGGAGGCGAGTGGTATTGTGCGTGAGGAGATGAATTTGCATTGTGGCAGGATGGGAGAGTGAGGAAAGCGGGATGGGAGATTCGGGAAAGCATGGTGGGGTAAGCCAGTTCAGTCCAGTTCAACATTACACCATCAACAGTCAGAACCCAATTTGCTTGCCAGTAAAGAATTTTTCATTCATGCAATGCTGGAGATTTTTTTTCCCGCCCGGTCTATTCTATTCCGCCATTTCCACAAGCCTGTCGCCTCCATAAACGAAAAAACAAGAGTGAGAGTGAATAATAAAGGCCCTAATCTATGGACACAAAAACAAGTGCCTCGGGTTGCAGAATTCCCGAATCACAAGGTTGTTTACCATTTCACAAAACGGTTCTGTGTAACCGCAGCGTTCGTACGTCAGTTCGCACGAAACGTCGCGCTCCTATAACGCATCTATTGATTAGTACTCTGCCTGTAACACTTGTGTGCCATCAACTTACCAGAAAGCCGGCCGATATATCAAGTCTCTATATCGCCTGGGATCCAAAAGCATGAATCTCCGTGCCCATGTCGATGCAACGGCCCTTCTTGAAAGTATCGCTGCCACCATCAGCCCACCAGTCTCGGTTGCTGTACGCGAAGCAGTTGGTGTCGTAGTAGAAATGGGCGCGCTGGCGGTTGCCACCGTAGCTGACGACCTCGATGGATCGCGTGGCCGAGAGGATGTCGGTGTTGCGGCAGGTATTGTCCCAGACGTTAATTACCCTGTTTTCGCCTTTGCAGCCGAAATCCCTGAAGGTCCTGACTTCGTAGCCGAGAGCGGACGAGACGAAGAGGGCAACGCCCGTAGTGCATGCTGAGAGCTTCATTGTGAATTGGGTGTTGGGGATGGTTGCTGCAGAATCAAAAGCAAAGTGAGTGGTGGGTGGTGAATAGAAGATGGAGTGATGAGTTGAGCAGGGTTGCCATGTATTGAATGATTTGAATAGTAGGCCTATATACAATACATATACATAGTCAGCCGTCGCTATTCAATTCACTAATCATATTCATGAATTACATTAGTAAGCAGCTATCACCAGTCTTGGCGGGGTGTTGAGGTTCGAAAGCTTACCTAATAGGTGATATGGCCTAGATTTGAAGCTGTAGAGTTCTACCAAAAGCTCTATCGCGAGTCCTGGCTTGGTGTAGTAGTGTAGCCGTCGCTATCGTCGTCAAATAGCTCTTGGCTCTTATCATTCTTCTCATCCTCATCAAGCCTATCCAATAGCTCCCTCCTCCAGTCGGCAGCAATCCCTGTACGAAGCCAGCTCTT